>JAHBCN010001102.1:0-132274 GCA_019359885.1 Listronotus oregonensis
CCCAGTTTGGTTTTGGGTACTGTTTGAAGTCTTGAACTTACTTTAACCTTTGCTAATTAAAAATAATTTTGTTTCAAAAAAAGAAAAGGGAGGTACATTTTTAGCTTAATTCACACACAAAAAAAGGGGAAAAATTTTAAAAAATAGTTAAAATCCCAAAATTTCTAGATATAAATTTTTTCTAAAATTTAAACCTTTTAGTATCTATGTTTTTTTTTATATTAAAATAAAAATTTTATTTGCTTTTTTTGGCTTTTAAAATAATATCCATCTAAATAAACAAAAACCCCTAGAGTTGCCGCGAGACGAGACGAGATAAAGTTGTCTTGTCTCGTCTCGAAATTTCGAGATAAAATATTTGGACAAACGAGACAAGGGTCAGACGAAACAGACAAACGTTTTTCGTCCCCGTCTCGTTTGTCTCTTTTTTGGTTTTTTTAATTAAATTAATTTCAATAAAAGTGCATTAGTAATGTATAGGATAATTTAAAAAAAATTATTTAAAAAAATTTAAAAAATGCGAACCTCGATTTTTATTTTTGGTACATTTAAAACTTTTTTTAAACATTTTATGTCTAAAAGTACACGGTGGTGATAAAAAGCATTTTTTTAAAATGGAACAAAATATTTTATCATTACAATTTAATTCCAACTTTAATTCTAAAATGTTTATTCTAATTTTTTTCCAATTTTTAACCATAAAATTAAGATCCCAAACTATCCTAAATGGGAATTTTCCCCTTTTAACCCAGAAATTTCTGGGGATAGAAAAAAATAGGTATGAACCCCCCAAATTTAATAAAAGAAAAAACTGAAAAATATGAGTGGTTAGGGGTTTTTATTTTAAAAAAAAAATACTTTTGTAGCCCCCCTAATACTTTATGGATTTTTCCCTTTTTTTTAATTAAATTACCCAAAAAATTTAAATTTTATTTAAATATATCTAATTTAAAAGAATTTTCAAAACCCATTTAAGGCTTTTTAAAAAAATTTTTCTCCTCCCCCGTTGAACCCTGTACACAATATACCTAAAACTAATTGCAAAATCTGCTGCAAACTGGTATGTTTTTTGAGAAGGATGCATTGTTTTTTTTTAAATTAAAATTTTTAAAAAAAAAAATAGCGGCATATCTTCAACTAATAGAAAAAAAAGAAAAAAAAAACCCCTTTTCATAGGCACCTAAAAAAAAAATTTAAATAAACCGTAAAACAAAATACAAAAAAAATTTCGGGCGGTCCCCTTTATATTATTTTTTTAACCCCTGTATAAATCCATATTTTTTAACACCCTTTTTTAAAATAAAAAACTGTTTTTAGTTTTCCCCCCTTTTTGTATTTTTTTTTTAAAATTGGTGATTACAGACTTTCGGGCCCCCAAAATGCAATTTAAATAAAAAAAAACCCTAATAATTTTGTTTTTTTTTTTAAAAAAAATATAGAAATATAAGTGAAAAATTAAAGTCTAGTAATTTTTTAAAATTTTTTTTTAAAAATTTACGGGGGTTTTCCCCAAAATTTAAAATCTTTAAAAAAGTTAGATCTTGAAAAAAAACTCAATAAAATAAGTCCCGGGAAAGCACTTTTTTTGGGGAAAAACGCGGGTCCTAAAGAAAAAAAAATGATAAAACAATTTAAAATACAACTTTTTCGTTATTTAAGTTTTTTTTTGGGGAAAAAGTAAAACTCCTACTTTTCAAAAGGGTATAAAAAAAAATTTTTTTTTTTGAAAGCAAAGCAAAATTTAAAAAAAAGACAAAATAGTTGTATATCTTTGGTTGTATTTTAAGTTTTTTTTTCGGGGAAAAAAAAGATCTTAAAATTCCGATAGGGTGAAATTTTTAAAAAAACACGCGTGAGTAAAAAAATTTCTGGTTTTATAAGGCACGAGCGGTATTTAGGGGGGAAAAAAAATTTACCAAAAAAAGTAGATAAAGTTTATTAACTAAAAATTAAAAAATTTAAGAAACCCCATTATTATTTAAAAATTTCATATTTCAATTTGACATTAAGTGGAAAACCAGGTTGCCTAGAGACGTAGAATTTCCGCCCTGTAATTTTTCCATAATACCACTTCTCTTAGGGGAAAAAATATGTACATGAGTGAAATATTCAAAATTATTAAAAATAATAAAACCACGGTGATATATTTTTTAAAGCAACATTTTAGCTTTTTTTATAACACCCCGTATTTCTGAAACGATGCATTTCTTGACCTATTTTAAAAAAACTTATTTTTGCAAATCCAACTGCTGTCGAACTAAACTAAACAACCTGTATAATTCTTAAGAACTAGAAATATATTTTTGGGAGATTTATTAAAGTCAGTTCACTTAAGTTTTAAGTCATTAAAAATTTTTCGAGATGTCTCGTCCGTCTCGTCCGAGTTTGCTCTCTCGGTTTCTCGAAGGATTTTATCTCGTCTCGTCTCGTCTCGAAATTCGAGACAAAAATGCCTCGAGACGAGACAAAATGGCTTCGAGACGAGACGAGACGAGCTCTGTATCTCGTGTCTTGCGGCAACTCTAATTTTACCTAGGCTTAGCTAAAGTAGATGAGCCCATTTATATGAATAAAACCAAATTTTTGTCTACAACAGACAATTTTATTATGTGTAAGAGGTAATTGTTACGTTTATGGGAAGATGAGAAAAATTGATGGGAGAAAACTATTTTTAGGAGAGATGAAGCTTTTAAAAAAAATCCTTAAACAGTTTTATTCGCGATATTCTAGCAACCACTTTGAATAAATGCGCACAACTGTCTTAGTGCCTTTAAAATGTAAAACAATTTTTATTTACATACCAGGAGAGGTGTCGTTCGTGTTTAATCCATTTGTGGGAAGAAATTAAGATTTTTTACGGAAAGTAAGGCTATTTTCTCGAATTCTTCTTTTTATATTTTAGGCTGATCTAATATCATCGGCAAGTGGATATTGCAAATGGCTTAATATTTATCCAAATATGAATGCCTCATTTACTGTGGAACTAGACGTTATGAAAATTTTAAGCTCCAGTACAATTAATTTAGAGGCTGATTTGGTTATTGCAATAAATTATAATACATCTTTAATTGAAGTAGGTAGATTTAAGTATCAGGTCTTTAATAATAAACCTTTTTAAAAAATAATTGTATATACTAGGTACTATTCAAAATTACTGATAAAAGAATAGTGGTGTGTTTATGCTTTGGAATAATACTTTTGTTTACCTTTTAAATTATAAACAATGATTAACTACCTACATTGAAAGTTCTGGGTTTAATAATTCCTAATAATGGTTGATTTAAATATACTCTTTATTGATATTGCCAATGTTTAAAAGAAAAAATGACTCTACCCACAATTAGACTTTTTTTCTTAAGGAAACATTAGATTTCTGTCGTCAATTGACCCCATATTAATTTGTTGGGTTCGATCTTAGTTTTTAATTTATAGCAAATTATTACCACTTACCTTTTACTTCAAGTGCCAAAGTTTTATCTTTCGGTGAAGCCAAAAAGTACTTTAGAAATTTTAAACCTTAAAAAACTTTTTTTAAATTAAATTTTTGGAACTAATTAAAATTACTAATATATTTTTTCGATTCGGTTATCTGGATTTTATATTAAAGTAATAATGCCTAAAAATAAGTAAATAGAAAAATAATATTTTAAGCGCTGGTATAATATAAACAGTAATCTAATCAGTTTTGTTTAAACACAAAACAATATACCATACGTATTTATGACTGGTTATCATTAAATCTTTATTCTGTCCAGCGTTTGGTTACTTTTGATAAGAACTTATTTTTAAACCAATATAAAATAATTCCTAGTTTAAAAGAGTGATTAATTGGAAACAATATGTTTTTAAACTTTTGCAAAATTTTTATTTGTTCAGTTTTATTTACAATAACTCGACATGTTTTGCAACACTGTTGCTTCTTCAAAGGAGTTAAACTAATTGAATATACTTTCGTGGCCTAAGTATTAAAAAACTATTAATAAACATAATTAAGTTGTTTTCTACAAATCTACTTATACTGATAATACCACTCATAATACTTTATGTTATCCGAAACAACACAAATTAGCTTCTTCTTTAAGTATGATACATCGATTAATAACTTTACCCCTAAATAAAATTGACTTCTAATAAGAATTAAATATGATTTAACAAATTGCAGTGAACACTCCCAAAATAATTGATAAAAATTTGAACAAAGAATTATATTAAAAAGCTATAAATCTAGTTTTTCCCACCGTAAAAGAAAGAAAAAATAATCACAAAGTGATTACATACTTAGGTCCTACGAGAAGTGAATTGGGCAATTTCTTAAAAAACTTAAACAATAATGTTGCCTTACAATCTATTAATAATTTAATAGTATATTAAAAATAATAAAACTAAAACAAATAAAGGAAAGAAATCTGGTTTTTATAAATTAAAGTATAATGACTGTCCTAAAATTTACATACTACAAACGGGTATGAATTTCGATAATCTTGTTAATAAACATTACTTTAGTTTTGTTGAAAAGAAAAAAGATTCTAATTACTTTAACTATTTAATAGAAGATTAATATTCATTTAAGTTTAACTATGACATTCTACATAGCGAAAACCAAAGCCTAAAATTAAATTTGCCAGAATCCATGGAAATAAACAAACTTAAAATTCCAATAATCATCTCAACGATCAATTAGACTTAAATTCTTTTGTCTATTGAATTTGTTTTGTAACTAGGTAAATATAATAATTAGGTTTTTCCCATTGTAAATATCTATCTGCTTATAGTCTGTCTCAAAGTATATCGTTATTGCTTTTGATGGACCATACCCCAATAAACCTTTAACGATTTTATTACTTATTATTATTGGGTAAACCCATTTGTATATAAGGGCAGGGGTGGACCACGTATTTCTTGAATATTAACCATTAGGCATATAAATATTTTGGCTAATATTTTAGTGGCAGTGTTGAATAACCGTTTTTACTGTGCGTTTCAAAAAAGTTGTTTTACGAGAATATAACTATGTCGCGTCAAAATCATTTGTCATTAGATGCAAAACAGATTGTGAAAAATGTGTATGAAACTTTAATCAGTAGAGGTCTAATTAAACAAGAAGCTTTAAAAGAAACTTGTCTACTCACAAAAACTCCAATATCATCGATAAGAGATATTATTATTAGTGAAGAATTGAACAAAAGAAAAAATAACGTAGTGATTTTCAATCTCACCGTATAGACAATAGTGATCAAGACCTAATAAGAAGGAAAATATATTGTTTTTATGAAAGCGGAGTTATTCCTACCTTGGATAAACTGAAAAAGAAGCTAGACAAAGACAGGTAGTAATGTAATCGCACAGATTACGCACTTGAAGATTTAACTACCTTCAAGAAATTAAAAGATATAGATTAGAAAACAGATCCATAATTTACCTTGATAAAACATGGTTCGATATACACGACACAGTATCCAAAGAATGAATTGATTCCAGTCAAAACTGTCAGACGAAAGCACCTTCAAATAAAGGAAAACGCATTACCATAATACAGGCTGGTTCAGAAGACGAATTTGTCTCAAACTGCTTGCTGTTGTCTGCAAAGAATATTAGGATTCTAGATTGGATTATCATGAGAATACAAATGCAGAACTCTTGAAAACTGGTTTCAAAATTATCTTTTAAAAAATATTCCAAACAACAGTGTTATTGTCATGGATAACGCAAGCTACCACAGCCGTCTGCTATACAAAGCACCAGCTTTATCAAGTTCGAAAACTGAAATCCAGGAATATTTGTTAGAAAATGATATTTATTTTGAATTTAGTTACAAAAAAACGCAACTTTTGGAAGTCTTAAATTCATATGCAATTAAAAAACAATATGTTTGTGATAATTTCGCTGGGCATACTGTCTTACGGCTTCCTCCGTATCACTGTATGTTTAACCCCACAGAGCATTTGTGTAACCAAACAAAATCAAATATTAGAGCAGAAAATGTTACACCTACTTTAAGTCCCAGTATTATAAATTTGATAAAAAATGTAATTACTAACATACCAGTTGAGAGCTGGAAAAATTCACTACAGCACATTAATAATTACAACAAACAACATAATATCCTACATTTCTATCCCAAACAACATAAATCCTATAGTAATTAATCTCAATAATGACTTTGATAGTAAAACAGAATTAGATTTAGATATTTAGAAAAAAAAATGTATTTATGTATAGATAATGCAGTTATAAATTTATTAAAACTTTGCATATATTTAATTTCTTAATGTAATTTTAAGATTATACTTACCTAAATAAACAATAAATTATAATATTTATATTATTAAAGTCCGTCCCTAATGTTCTGTCCTTTAATACCTACCGATCCGCAGTTTTATTGCTGTCGGCAGGTATAATCCATAAATGAAGGCAAGAGCTAACACGGTATACTTTGAGACAGACTATACCTGTTATACGTTTATTAAGTTTCTTTTTATTTCATACCTTTGTACTTGTTAGTGGTTAGTTATAGTTTTTACTTTGCAGTTTTGTAAATAAATCTTAAAAAAATAAAAATTGGGAAAAGTTTTGATAATTATTGTTTTCAAATTTATTACTTTTTTGTTATAATGGATTTCCACCAAGTAAAAGTCAAGTCAATACAAATTTCTAGTTCCAACCGTTATATGTCATATTTCTATATTCATTTTTAAAACAACCATGTACCCTTTTTATGTCACGTGTTCTTTCATAAAATATTCAGTTTAATAATTTTTAAAAAGGGAAAAAGTTAATATAAGATTTAAAAAGACGTAAAATTATTGCAATATTTTGTTTTCTTTACTTATAAAATTGCAATTATTAAATTATTTTTTTAAACAAAACAGACAGCCAACCTCAAATACCTCTATATGTTTAGACTGTGAGTAAAAACGAACTGGGCAACAATCCTATAGGTGTTTTTACAGCTTGAAAGTTTACCTGCGTAAAAAAATTTTTGCTACAATTTTATTCAAAATTTTTACAGTTTAAAATTGACTACAATTTATTTTAATAATAGGGTTTACCAACTTACTGAAATTTGTAATCAATGTATTTTGTAAAATTATTAAATATATAATGAAGGCACAAATGAATTATTAAATTGTTATAATTAAATATATATTTTTCTAGGTCAAGGTAATTGTACAGTGTAAAATATTTTAGGGTTGGCACTTTAAATATCACTAAAATAGTGGGGTTGCTGCAAAAAAACAGCGCCCGCTCTACTCTTCCAACACAAAAGAAAAATGGCAGCACTTTTAAAAAGGCAGAACGTGCGCGTGCATAGTTAGGAAATTTTTACGCAAAAAATTTATCAAACTGTAAAAACAGCCTAAAATATAGGTTAGTTTTTAAGCAAAATTTTAAGTAGTATTTTGCATTGTCCTTATATATGTATAAAAAGAACCGTGCTTAAGTTTAACAACCACGTATTATAATTTACAATAAATTTAGGTTAACGCATCAGTGTTATGATAAAAAAAACCATATAGTTTAATTTTTTTTTCTCTGTATAATGATATCTATTTTAAACACCAGTATAACATATTTTCATCACGAGGGTGATTTAAAATATTTTCCTAAAAACTCAATTATACACAATATATTTAGGATAGTAAGTTTAATATAATGTATATTTTAGAGTCCAAACCATATTGTTTGTAAAAGAGAGAGCCAACCTACATCAAAACATTTTGGAAACAAAGATGTAAAAACATTTTTACCATTTAACCAGAATAAAGGCAACAACAGTATTAATCAGGAATATTTATTAAAATCTTGTAACAATTCTTTAAAAAAGGATATTTCTTATTGTTTTTTACAAGTATATAAAATTCGAAAATCCGAGAACTCCTCGCTGGTGGTACGTCCATTGGGTAAGTAATTTCTAAATAAATATGTACGACCATATTTAAAAATAATACTCCTAATATTTTAAGTACAAGATAAATATTGGCCAAAATTTATGCAATTAAGGAACTAGGTGCTATTATATTAGTTAGGTCTCGGTCAATAACGTCTTAAAATACACAAATCACAGGTCATTCTCTCGACCACCTGTACCACAGGCAAAGTAGACTAAATTAAAATACGCAGTAGGTACACTTCTTCCCCCCCCCAAGATAAAAGAGATCAAGCCGCTAGCGAGCGGTGTGTGAGCGGTTCAGTGCTTTGGGCATTTTCGCAATACACAGACTGTAGTCAATCGTGGAATTTTCCTTTGTGACAATGCTACTTTTTCTATTAACTAAATAATGGTCTATTGTTCAGTGGATGGATGTTTTACAAAAATGGGTACTCCAGGGGTATCATTTTTTCGTTGTCCAAAAGATACAGAAGGGTATGTAAAATTATTTTATCTTGGTACTATTCAAAAATTCTTAAATATGAGTGAGTAGAGTAGAAGTACTAATTGGATTTTTTTTTGTATATCAATAGGTGTAACAATTAGAACATTTTTTTTCAGAAAATCGATTAGAAATATTGACCTTTTTGAAAGAAAAAGTAAATATTTCCTTGCACTTAGTGGTTGCCTAGGAAATATATACTTTCGTACTGTAAGGAAATATTATTTCCTTACAGCTATTTGTTAACTAAAAAAATAATTGAAAAGAAGTTATTTAGTATAAAAAAACTAATTTTATTTTGTTCTTATTTAGTTAGGATAAAAAAAATTTTTTACTACTAACCTGAGAAATTACCATTATTTACTGCATTTCTCTAATCAGACGTAACATTTCTCTCCTTAGGTAAATAATAATAATAAAAAAACACCTAGGTAAAAAAATGTCTGGTAATTGTTTCATATCACTGTTTCGGCTATTTTAAAAGATTTTTAAAAAATTCTTTTCAGGCTACTTATATGAATACAATATAATAATAATCCGGTGGGGAGCTTTAAAAATATGTTTTAATAATTTTTTATTAACAAATATATACTAAGACATACTAACGGGATGGAAAAGTGAACAGGGGTGCTGGGCAGGGTTAAAACAGTAATAATCCAACAGGAGGTAAAAAGTATTTTATGTCACCCTCGGAACATTATCTTTATAAATATAACAAAAACTGAAAAATTGCACAATAATTTATTGTTTATTATCATACGTATAATAAAATAATATAATATAATATGAAATAAATTGCGATGTTGCCAAACTTTGCATCATTCACGGTACTATTAATCTATGTCTATAAAGTGTAAAGTTAAAGAGAAAATCCGACTGTTCAAGAAGGAGGAAAACAATAAAATTACATAGACTCGCGTCTAAAGAAACCCCGCTGGCAAGCTTCTTGAAAGTGTTGACACATGAAACATGCTTTATAATGCATTTAATGTAAAAAAAACAAATCATGGGTCCTTTTTAATACGTCTCCGCATTTTTACTTCTGAAATATAATTGGGAAAAATATTTTTTTTTCTGGAAAGCTTTAATAGTATTGCCAATCAAAAAGATATTGGAAACTTTTTAACAGAAAAGTACTCAAAAATTAAATTTTGCCACCCTTGTAAAAATTTTCCAATAAATTATTACATTTCCTTGTATTCAAGAGTAAGAATTTATTTTACGTTAAAATTTTTAAATTAGAAAATAAAATCAAATAAACTTTAATCAAGTAGTAATATTAACTTAAATATTTTAAAACATATTTAACAATTACATTTGTACATACATAGCTTTAAATTTTGTTATACAATGTGATTTATTAGCTCACTATCAAATTGTAACGAATGAAAGGTGAGGTAGTATTAGGAAAAGAAGCACATAATCATAAATGGCTGATTTTAATTATTTAATGATTTACAGGACCTTCAAGTTTTTAAGTGATTATTTATTAAAAAAACATTGATAAAACAGTTATAGAAGTAAAAATAAAAGTTGCTCAAAATGTCTTCCTTTTGCTAGATTACATGCTTTAAAAAACTAATTAAAAATTAAATAAATAAATCGAACATTATATATGATTATAAGTGTGTAATATTTTTCTTTAAACTACATCATGTTTTATTTGTCGCAATTTGACGGTGAACGGCATTTGATATATTTTAGATAGTTTTGGTTAGTAAATATTGTATTTTAGTATTATAATAATAGTATAGTTATAATATGATGTCAGTATTTTATATTTTTAATTAAATTATTATCATAAAATTATATATTTTAATTAAATATTTAATTTAATAAACAACATAATTTTGTAAACACCAAAATTTAAAACAAGGTAAGTAAACAAATCTACACAATACCAACTCATGTATTTACTTTTCCCGCAAACCCCCGGTAAATTATCCAAAAAAAATAGAAACGTTCGAGGCGGTGCCCCCCGATTTGCCCAGTCCGTCACGGCCTCATAAATCCGGCACGTCTTTGATGACAGGGGAAAGGCACCGACGAGGGGCCCCTTACTGCCTATTTTAATTCGGTCTACTTTGCCACAGGTCGGCTATTAGGATATAAGGGCATAAGAGATAGATATAGAAGTGAGGTTAACCGCAAGGTTTACATGCTACAACTTTTGGCAATAACAGCCATGCCCTGTGAGAGGCCCAATATTAAAATAAAGAAACTAAATAGTTGATATGGCCTATATTTAGCGTTGCCAAAAGTATTCCCATGATTCTTGGTTATGTAAAACTAAACAGTTGGTATTTAAAAATTATAATTTACTTAAAAAAAAAACAAGGCCTTTGGATGTAATAATATTAGGAGAAGTAACTGTTTTTTTATGAAAAATAATAGGAAACGGAATCAAATCGAGTACATATTTGAATATTGCAGGTTATTATTTAACAATATGCAAAAAGTGTTAACAGTTTGAACCCAATCGTTTCCCTAAATTATTGTTAAATTGTTAATTACCTTTTATTGGGTTAGTTGTGGTTTTTGTAACAGTAAATAAAATTTTCCCCGACTGGGGTTTTGGGCCCTTGACAATAGGTTGATTTTCGTGACACAAAAAAGATAAATTTCTTTTGCTACGGTAAAATTTTTTAACCAAATAACATAACCTTAACTTAAAAATATTTTTCCGCTTGATTTACTGTGCAATAAACGTCCACGAATTTGATATTTTAAGAGCCACAATGCAAACTGTATATGTATTAACAGGAGTATTTATCACGGTTAAATAATTTATGACTATCATTTAAAGCCGATTACGAATCATTTTTTGATTTGAACTTACTGAAAGTTCCATTGCATCCCTAACTAAATAGTTTATGTTTGTTGGCAATATTTGAAAATAAAAATCACTTAATATTAAACAAAAACAAAAAAATGACAGGCGCAGCTAAAGAGATACAAATAAAAAGATAAATAATAAGTTTTATTTTGAACAATTTCTTAACATGTACAAAAATTATTTCGTAGATTTGTCATTTTTTTATTCTAATTGTGTCACAATCCAAACCCCATGGGGTAAGAACAATTGGCTACTTAGAAGTTGGAATTATTATAACCTTGACAGGTAACAGGTAGTAAAGGTGTATAAAAGTGCTACCCAATATCGTCACAATATTAAACTTTTTTTTTTCATATTTTCCCAGGGACAGTAATAGAAATTACGTCATCGATTGAGAGACATTAGTATCGTAAAAACTTTCCTTTGGACCCCTCTAGAGCCGAAATAAATTCTTATTGTAATTTCGTTACAATATACAAGCTAAAGAAGTTGTTTTTTGGAAGGATACTCGGACTAGTCGATTAGTATTTTTAGACTTGCTCTTTTCCTTGAAAAAGATATTTATACAATGTCCCTTTATGATATAACTTTATTGATGATTTTCAAAGTATTTTTTTTAGCGCATATTAAGTTTAAAATAACTGCCCCTTTTAAAATTTTTTTAAAAGGATTTTCAGTCGTATAAGCCCGGAAGAGGACCCAAAAGATTGAAAAAACTTACACTACTACTCTGCCATGATCACGGGAAACTTCCTTGAAGGAGGTAAGACCATGGTAGAGTAGTAGTGTGTGTGTATTTCAGTCTCTTTATCTTCAGTTCGCTTAGCTTATAACTACGTGACGATTTTCTTTAATACTAAAGGTCCTCCAGACTCCTTAGCTCCCTACGGACCGCAGATCTTCGCGGTGGAGGAGGAGGATGATGAGTGATTTAACCCACCTCTTGAGTTCTGGTAAGCCGATGTTTTGGCTTATTTTGATCTACACCACCTTATTTGTTAAATATTATTAGGAATTTTATGAAAAAAATATCTGATATTTGATTTATTATCATTTTTTGTAGTTTAATACTTACACTGAAAAAAATTTTTTAATATTTTATAAGTAATAAAATTAATTTTATTTAAATTCGGGAGGATTCGAGGGGGTTTGTTTGCGATACTAAGTTTTAAGCAATTATAACGTATTTTATAAAAAAATATAAAATTATTTCAATTTCAATTTTTAGCGTTTTAACATTTTTATTACCTGAAAAAAACAATGTTAACTTTTGATTTTTCCTTTTTCCCGTGTTTGGGTATATTTCGCAAAAAAAAAACTTTAGCCCTTTTATACTATGACTAATTTTGGGGGGCCAGTTTTAAAATTTTTAAAACCCCTTTTCCGGTATTTTATTTCCCTTTAACCATATTTAAGGTATGCGAAATCCTTATTTTTAATGCCTAAATTTAAAAACCTTGTTTTAAAGGTATTATTTAAAGATGTTTCAATCTTTGAATACACCCTTTTCATTAAAAAACGCCCCTTAGGAAAGAAAACAAAAAGTCAGCATAAATTTTTTTTTTTGTTATAGTTGTTCAAAGTATCCGTTTATTTTGCCCTTTTTTAGGATTATACCCCCCGTAAAACTGCGGATCGGTAGGGTTTTTAAAGGGGGGCATTGGGGGATTTAATAAATAAAAGATTTAAATTTTTGTTTATTTAGGGAAGTATAATTTAAAATTCATTAAGTTAAATATTGAAAGTTTTTAAATTTATAATTATTATTAAATAATTCTTTTTAATCTAAAATCTAAACCAATTTTTTTTAGGTCTCTTGGAATTATTTTAATGGATTTATGTTTTTTTGATAGAAATGTAAGAGTCCTCAATTTTTATAATGTGCTGTAGTGAATTTTTCCATCTCTCAACTGGTATGATAGTAATTACATTTTTTATTAACACTGGGACTTAAACTAGGTGTAACATTTTCTGCTCTGATCTTTGATTTTACTTGGTTCCACAAATGCTCTATGGGGTTAAACATACAGTGATACGGAGAAAGCCGTAAGACAGTATGCTCAGCCTGTTCAGCCAAATTATCACATACATATTGTTTTTTAATTGCATATGAATTTAGGACTTCCAAAAGATGCGTTTTTTGTAACTGAATTCAAAATAAATATTATTTTCTAACAAATATTCCTGGATTTCAGTTTTTGAAGTTGATAAAGTTGGTGCTTTGTGTAGCAGACGGCTGTGGTAACTTGCGTTATCCATGACAATAACACTGTTGTTTGGAATATTTTTTAAGAGATAATTTTGAAACCAGTTTTCAAAAAGTTTTGCACTTGTATTCTCATGATAATCCAAGCTAGAATCCTTAATATTCTTTGCAGACAACAGCAAGCAGTTTAGGACAAATCCGTCTTCTGAACCAGCGTGTATTATGGTAATGCGTTTTCCTTTATTTAAAGGTGCTTTCGTTCTGACAGTTTTGACTGGAATCAACCCATCCTTTGGATACTGTGTCGTGTGTATCGAACCATGTTTCATCAAGGTAAATTACGGATCTGTTTTTTAACCTATATCTTTTAATTTCTTGAAGGTAATTAAATCTCCAAGTGCGTAATCTGTACGATTCCATTACTACTTGTCTTTTGTCTATTTTGCGGTATTTAAATCCCATTTTACAAACAACTCTATGGAGGGTAGCACGACTAATATTTATATTGGTTTCGTCTTCGTCTAGCTTCTTTTCAGTTTATCCATGGTAGGAATAACTCCGCTTTCATAAAGACAATATATTTTTTCTTATTAGGTCCTGATCACTATTGTCTATTCGCTGAGATTAAAAATCACTACGTTTTTTTCTTTTGTTTAATTCTTCACTAATAATAATATCCCTTATCGATGATAATGGTGTTTTTGTAAGTAGAAAGGTTTCTTTTAAAGCTTTAATTAAACCTCTACTGATTAAAGTTTCATACACATTTTTCACAATCTGTTTTGCATCTAATGACAAATGATTTCGACGCGACATAGTTATATTCTCGTAAATCAACTTTTTCAAAACGCACAGTAAAAACGGTTATTCAACACTGCCACTAAAATATTAGCCGAAATATTTATATGCCTAATGATTAATACTCAAGAAATACCTGGCCCATCCCTGCCCTTATAAACAAATGGGTTTATCCAATAACAATAGATAATAAAATCGTTAAAGGTTTATTGGGGTATGGTCCGTCCAAAGCCATAACGATATACTTTGAGACAGACTATACCTATATTTAATATTAAGACCTACAACACTGCAAGAAGTCGCGAGAGCTTTAAAAGAAAGTACGAGGTAAGTTGGTAAGGCTGCGTGCGGCTAAGATTTGTAGGCCAGAGCTTGCGCGGGCCTTAGTTTGCGGCGTTGCTATACTGCATTGTCTTCGCTGGCGAAAAGTAGCGTCCCGCGCCTTCCGCCGCCTCCGCGCTTTACGGAATGCTCTTTTGTCTCAACTCTCAATCGCCCAAGCTCGCTGATGAGTACAGAGCTCTAGCAGCTAAGTTTTTACCTTTTGATTTAAGTGACAAGCTCAAGAAGGTAATAAAAATTGTGAAGTTTATCGAAGGTAAAGCATTGCAAACCCGGTCGTTTAGAATTGTTTGTGGAGATATGGGTTTGCTTCATCACAATCTTCTTTTTCACACAGAGGTCAGGCGGCTATTTAAAGAAAAGGTATTTGCAAGAATTCTAGACCTGAAAGCTGAATTGTTAATGTTCTTACAAGATGCTAAATTTGAATATGCTTTTTATTTTTCTGACTCAGTTTGGCTCTTAAAATTAGCATTTCTGGCAGATCTCTTTAGTCACCATAATAATTTAAACGAGAACCTGCAAGGTAGAGAAGAAAATTGTGGTCAATCTCTCTGCAAAACAATATATTTGAGTCTTTTTCATGTGTTTAGAAGACTGTTGAAGATAATGCAACATACCAATTGCTTGTGGTAAGGGCTCACAGGGCATGATTCAGAGCTTGCATAATTTGCAAGAAAAACTATAAACATACTTTCCAAACTTGCACTTTGAAACAGTCAATGGACGTAGATGGATTCTAAATCCTTTCTTGGTTAAGCCAGTAGAACTGGCTGATCACAACACATACTCGTATTAAAGAAAATCTTATAGATTTAGCTGCTGACGGCATGCCTAAAATGGAATTTCATTTGCAAAGTATTGACGTGTTGTGGATGATAAGAAAAAAAGAATATTTAAAGCTGACAAGGGAAGCTCTAAAATTATTAGTACCGTTTGACACTTCTTACCTTGGTATCTGACTTTCTCATGAATGGTGGACATTAAAACTAAAAAGAGAAGTTAGGAAATTATTTGATAATTAACATTTCAAAAATAACATCGCGATTTGACAAATTTTTGAAAAATAAACAAGCCCATTTTTTTACTGAAAGTGTGTTATGTATTGTAGTATGTTATCTTGCTTTTTTCTTTTGCCGGCGACCCCTCAAGTAAGGCCTCGCGACCCCCCCCCAAGGGTCGCGACCCACAGACTGATAAACACGGGTATACAAGAGTTTTGGGAATTTTAATAAAGATTTTGGATATGACATTTAAAAAAAGCAACTGACAATCGGAAAAAAAAGGGATTTTATTGAAAAAATGAATTTTTTGCGTTTTTCCCGTGTATGTTTGGATCAGTAGTTTTTTAAAATTCCATGACCAAGCGGAATCCAACATAAAAGTTCTGGTGCTCCATTGCAATAAAATTAAAATTTAAAGTCAAACTGTTACAAAACTGCTTATCCAAACATAGTCCTATTAATATTTTTAAAAAGGAAAACACGCAAAGATTTTATATTAACATACAGAGTGTTAAGTAATTTTGTTGCTACTGAGCCAGATTTTCTCCTGGTAATTTTAAAAGGCACGTAACTATGTCAGGACTAAAAAGAGTTAAATTTTTACTTAAAAAATCAGCTTATTTACTTTGCATTATTACAACTTGTGTTTCCGATAATTTTAAATATCCAGGATAATGGACTACTTGTTAAAATATATTTTTCTAAAAATTAAATTTTATAAATTGTTTTCTTTGTTTCTAAATATTTAGAATAAATCATAAATTGTATAATAGTTCGGCATTCTACAAAGTTTGATAAGGTATATTTATCATTAGGCAATTTTCTATCCAACTTAAAATAATTAATGCTCCAAAAACACAAATATTCATTTTGTTTTAATTCTAACTTTATTCCATGTTTAAAGGTCATTGGCACTATGAAACAGGAACTGCTGAATTAAAATCATTTCAGTCAGTTGAGACAAGAACGAACTTTTATAGGTTTCCATTGGTTTTTGGTAAAAAGAAGTTTAGCCAGGAAAACAATATTGCTGTGGAAAATATTATAGAAGATGACAATGATGAGGAAAATCTGGACAAAATTTCGGCATTTATTTCGGCATGTCTAAATGCAACGTAAGTAATGACATAAAAAATGAGTATAATAGTGATTTATTCAAAATCTCTTTAAAATATTACAATACATATTATAATTTTATTTTTAATAAAAAACTGTATTACGGTATATGCAATGATATATCACCCATATCACATTACATTAATATTCAAGTCTTTTTTAAATATTTATTATTATAGTAAATATGGTGGAAGAATAGATCTGCAAGAAGAAGTACAACCAAAACTGGTATGTGCTTACCTACTAGTCTAATCGAAAAGTGTGTTTCCTGCGAAAAGAGTTAAAAGGCTTCGAAAAATATAAGCGATAGCTCATTGACGCGAAATGCAAATTTAAGAAAGGCGTTTTAAGGATTTTTTCTGTCAATAAAAATTGCAGTTGTTATTAACAAAAAACGAAATAAAAAAATCCATATTGATTTTTGATGATAACTCAAAAACCATAAGAGATAGCGAAAATTGCAAAAAACAACACTTGAAGAAAGGGAAATTTCCGATAAAAATGTCCCTACCTCTGGAGTTCTATCACCATTATTTATAATTTTAATTTAACGCTGAAAGTAGGCCTCCGCGCGACTTTTTGGTTGCGCGCTGGGGGTCAAAACCGAGTACACCTTAAATTTTTTTTGGGTAATAAATATTAATTTAAAAAATTATCGTGTATTTAAAACACTTCAAAGAATTTATTCCCGTTAAAAATTAAACCTAAAGTGAATTTTTCAACAAGTTGGACAATTGTTAATTAACAAAATTGTTTTGAACTTTCGTCTTCATTGTACATTAAACAAAATATTTAAATAAGAGTCGTATACATTTTTCGCGTCGTATACATACCTAACTACATCACGCCAAAAAGTTTAAAAAATTTAATGCTTTGTTTATAATAATTTTATAACTTTGACAATATTACCCTGATTTATCATTTTTTGTCAAATAAAAAAAAAATATTGTAAACTTATTTTGTTAAGTATGTAAATAAGAAGAGCTTCACAGAGCAGAAAGTTTATACGACAATTATTTAAGCATTTTTTTGTAATATACAATGAGGACGAAAATTCCAAACAATTTTGTTTTTTAACAATTGTCTAACTTGTTGAAAAACCAACTTATAGTTAAATTTTTAACGGGAATAAATTCTTTAAAGTTTTCTAAATACACTATATTTTTTTTTAATTTTTCAATTAGTATTTAATACCCTAAAAATATTATTTTTTGACGCCGAGCGCGTAACCAAAAGAGTCGCGCAGAGGCCCATTTTCAGCGTAAAATTTAAATTATAAATAAAGGAGACAGAACTCCGGGAGTTTGGACTTATTTATTGGATATTTTCTTCTCCTTAAGGATATTATTGCAATTTCCGCTATCTTTTATGGTTTTTGAGTTATCATCAAAAATCAAAAGGACTTTTTTTATTTCGTTTTTTGTTAATAAAAATTGCAATTTTTATTGACAGAAAAAATACTCAAAACGAGTTTCTCAAATTTGCATTCCGCGTCAAATAAGCTATCGCTCAAATTTTTCAAAGCCTTTTAACTATTTTTCGCAGGAAACACACTTCAGACGGAGATATTGTAATGGGCGATTCCTTGTTTAAAAATATGAGAAAAAGTTTGTATAAACATGGGTCCGGAAATGCACAGTTTTCAAGATACAGGGTGATTTAAAAAAATATATATTAATTTTTTTATTAATAAACATTTACTCAATTCATTTAAAATTTTGCAATATTTATAGCAATATAAATAGATTAAAATTATAAGGTTCAGTGGTTTTCCGGGGGGCATCTTAGCGAATAAAATTGGCAAAAAAATGTACGCCACTGTCTTTTTTGCAACTTTAATTTTGGTTGCTTGATTAAGCATCTTAAAATACAACTTCTTCACCTCTTGTTTTTTTTCGTATCTCACTTGAAGAAAAAAAAATAAAAACGGTTTCATTGCATGCCACTGGGCCAAATTGGTTTATTAATTTTTGCTAAAAAAATCACAGGTGCCTTGGAAACCAAAAAATCATTTCTGCATGAAGGTTTGACACTGATAAAAGTCAGTTCTTCTAGAAAATAATTATTCACCCAATTTTTTTGGCGAAATTTCCCTAAAAAGTTTTTATCTCGGTTTTTGTGATGGAAAGTTACACTGTTGAGGAGATGACAGGCATGCATGTAATGTATGCATGTGCTTCCAGTAACTGTTATGCAGCGAGGCGTGTATGCAGAAGCGTTTCCCCAACGGCAAATTTCAGATAGTAAAGCCTTTGAGAGCGTAGACGTAGATTACGGGAAAGAGGTAAATTTTCTTATTTATTTTTTGTAATGTTTTTGACAATAATGTTATTTAGGAAGTTATGCCATTTCCACCAATAATAAAGGCCGAGGTCCGTAAGAACGCTTGAGTTTAAGAAGGCAGTTTTACGTGCCGTGGAACAAAATCCAGGACTATACCAGCTCGATTAGGGGATAATCATTCCAATAGCACTGTGTGGCAGGTTTTCTCCGAACAACTTTTGTATCCGTATCATATTCAACGTGTGCAGGCATTACTATTAAGAGATTTCTGCCCCGTTTGCAGTTTTGCCAATGGTATTACGAAAAGGTTAATAATAACAGAAATTTTAATAAAACCATACTTTTTACGGACGAAGCTGGATTTCGGCGGGATGGTATTGTTAATTTCCATAACACTCATGTATGGAGTGAAGGACAATTTTCTTTAAATGTGTGGATGGGTATTGTTGTTGAAAATTTATTTGGGTCCTTCTTTTTACCTTTAAGATTAAACGGTAAATCTTACTTAGAGTTTCTTCAACAAGAATTGCCCGTACTGCTGGAAGAAGTTCCTCTAAATGTACGTAATTAAATAACTTTTATGCACGATGGAGCTTCTTTTTATTTGAGTATAGCTATTAGAACTCATCTAAATAACACCTTTGGGAAAAATTGGGTTGAAACAGGTGGACCAATTCAATGGCCACTTTGCTCCCCTGACTCAAATCCAATAGATTTTTATTTATGGGGACACCTTAAAACTTTGGTTTATGCCACTCCCATGCAAACAATAAAAGGGTTAAAAAATAAAATTGTAAATGTTTGCGAAAAAGTGAGAAATAGACCTCAAATTTTAGCTCGAGTTCGTCGTTCAATGATTCGTCGAGTGAGAAGGTGTACAGAAATGGATGGTGGACATTTCCAACATTTGCTGTAGCTGTTGTTGCACTAAAACTCTTTCCTGGAAATCTTTTTTGATTTTTTGTTTCCTGTGATTTTTTTTAGCAAAAATTAATAAACCAATTTTGTCCAGTGGCATGCAATAAAACCGTTTTTATTTTTTTTTCTCGAAAACGAAGTGAGATACGAAAAAAATACAAGATGTAAAGAAGTTGTATTTTTAGAAGCTTAATTAAGCAACAAATATTTAAGTTGCAAAAAAGGCAGTGGCGTACATTTATTTGCCAATTTAATTCCCTAAGATGCCCCCCGGGACGCCACTGGACCTTATAATTTTAATCTATTTTGGGGTAAATTAGAATCTTAATACAAAAAATAATATTGCCCAATTTTAAAAAAATCGAGTAAATATTAATAAAAAATTATTATTTTTAAAAAAAGTTATCACCGGACCCTTGTTTATAGAAACTTTTTCTTATATTTTTAAACAAGGAATGGCCCATTACAATATCTCCGTCTATTTTTCGAACACCCTGTATACGTATGGCATAACTAAATATGTACTAACCAGGCACTGAATAACATACTCCGGCACACAAAAAAATAAAGTGATCTCTGCATTAACCAGACCCATTCATCAATATGTTTTTTGATGCGCTGAATCTAAATCCGAGATCCGTTTAGCCCATACACTCTCAAAATTTTAAGTAAATTGCGAAAAAATTCTAAAAATGCTAAAAATGGTTGAATTCAATAAAAACGTTTTTTTATTGAACTCGAGCAAGTATGATTCTTATGTGTTTCGATACGCTGGCTGAATCTAAATCCGAAGTTCGTTTGGCTGTACACCCTTCAAATTTTAAGTAAATTGCAAAAAAAAAAACAACGATTAGATTCAGCGTATTGAAAAACATATGAAACATATTTGATCGAGTCCAATAAAAAAAAATCGTTTTTATAACTTTTAACCATTTTTTGCGGTTTTTGGTGTAAAGCCAAGGGACTTAGATTCAGCGTTTCAAAATACATTAGAGACATACTTGATCGTGTTCAATAAAAAAAATCGTTTTTATTAAACTCAACTGAAATTTTTTACCATTTTTAGCAGTTTTTTGCTATTTGCTCAAAATTTTAAGGATGTATGGGACAAATGGACCTTGGACATGGATTCAGCGTATCAAAATACATATAGATGGATGTGTCTGGTCAAATCCTCAGTCCACTTTATTTTTTTTTTGTGTGTCGGTGTTATTAACCAACTAAGCTAAATTACTGAATAAATTAAAAAGTATAAGCATTAAAAAAATAAACAAACAAATAAATAAATAAAATAATAAAAACATAGATTCCGTGGAAATGATTAAAACCCGCACAGTGCTACATGAGAAAAATAGAAAAAAAGTATTATTGAGTAAAAAAATATAACAGTACCGTAGTACAATTTGTAAATAAAAGGATCCACAAAGGAAATTATTATTTTAAATACTTGTAGCTACTTTTGCAAACTAATTCAACCGATACACAATAAAGGATACCCTGTATGCTATGTAAATATATTTTATATATTCTTATACAGGGTGTCCCAGAATATGTGGGCAATCTTTTGGAATCTAATAGAAAACCTAAAAATATTATGGCAAGTTCATATAATTTTTTTCCTATGAGCCTTGCCTACGGAGATACAGGTACATAACGGACGACCCTGCAAATCGTTTTTTTTTTAATAACTTTTAAAATACTAGGCGTAATATTACCCATTAAATCATATTTGGCTCATTTAGTTTGCCAGGGACGGACTAGCTCTGACACAATAATAGCAGTTTTTTTACACTCTGTATGATAAAGGCTCAACAATATTATTTTTTGAATAGCTTTAACCTTAAATTAAAAAAAGGTATTTTTGATTGACATCGATAAAATCAACTGTTTACGGGAAATAAAATATCATGGTAATTTTTTTTACATTAAACAGGGTGTTTTCTAATTGTACGTCGATATTTAGGAAAGAAATTTTTGGGTTTATTTTAAAAAGAAAACTTCATATGAACGAATGTCCTAAACGTCTTAACTTTTGAGATACAGGGTGGTAAAATTTTCAAAAATAAATCATTTATTATTATCTGTAATACCACTTTAGATATTTTAATGAAATTTAGTATAAATGTACTATGTATTAAGAAGCATTTTTTAGTGTACCGCATTTTTTTTATTTCCACCAGTGGCGTTCGTACAGAATTTGACCTGCCTATTTTTGCAAATAAAAAAAAATGTGGTACACTAAAAATGCTTCTTGATACCTAGTACACGTATGCCAAATTTCATTAGAATATCTAAAGTGGTATTACAGAATTAATAATAAATTATTTATTCTTAAAAATTTTACCATCCTGTATCTCTTCTTTAAATGGACCCCAAAATTGCCTTCTTGAATATTGACGTACAGGGTCTTTGATTATATTTACGTGGCTTCTGAGGCCTTTATTTTTGAAGACAGAAAAAAATGTTTTATATAAAAATTGTAGGATTTATTTCATATTATCTTTTGAAATTATCAGTAAAAAAATATCGCAATAAAAAATTGGAAAAGTATGGGCAACTTTAACTTTTTTAAATGAAACACCCGTATATTAGGCGCTACAACGAAAGATCTTTATTTTCTGATTTAAAATATATATACGTTGATGATATTTGGATGAACCATTTTTGAGATATTTTAGTTTAAATTATTAATAAATTACAAAAAAGTTTCATATTAGTATCAAGAAAGCCATAGAAACAATAAAATTATCATGTAGCTAAATTTGGTAAGGGTTTTCTCAGGACCATTAATGTTTATTTTTGTAATTAAACATTCCTGCTAAAGTAAAGGAAGACTTGTCGGTTAATAGAATTTTATTTAAAAACTTTGGATCCTGCTGCATAAACCTAGCTATTTCCAATGCATACTTAGGTTGGTTCTGCATGTTTTGTTCAGGAAGAAGCTCTAGAAACTCTAGAAGCCACGTAAATATAATCAAAGACCCTGTACAATTAAAAAACACCCTGTATAATGAAAAAAAAAATACCAAACATGATATTTTATTTCCCATAAACAGTTAATTTTATCGATGCCAATTAAGAATACCTTTTTTTTTTAGTTTAAAGTTAAAGTTATCCAAAAATATTATTGTTAGGACTTTATCATACAGGGTGTTAAAAAAACTGCTATTATTGTGTCAGAGCTAGTCCGTTCCTGGCCAACTAAATAAGCCAAATATGATTTAATAGGTTCATTTTAAGAAGACTTATCTAGTAACTATCATATTAAATAGGTATTAAATTATGCCTGGTATTTTAAAAGTTATTAAAAAAAAAAGATTTCTAGGGTCGTCCGTTATGTACCTGTATCTCCGTAGGGAAGGCTCGTAGGAAAAAGTTTATGGGAACTTGTAATAATATTTTTGGGTTTTCTATTAGATTTCGAGAGATTGCCCACGTATTTTGGGACACCCTCTATATTTTAAAAATAATATTTATACCCATAAAAAATAACATTAAAATAATTCTCTAATATCACGTTTTCCATTAAACTATTTTTATACAAGGTTAAATTTAAAAAATATATTTTATAAACCTTCTATTACAACCATAAGTATAAAATGTTTGCTAAAAAAAGGTAGTTTATATCCATCCCTTAATTCCTATATTAAGAGACTTTTAGTTTTATAAATAGATCATATTTTGGTTAGTTATAACAAATCCTAAATATTTTGTTATTGACGACCTAAATTATAACAATGACTTGACGGTTTAGCAAGTACGCCACCCAGTTCTTAATAATGTGTCCTGGGATAAAGTTTTTGGTATTTTTTTTTTGTAGATGAACGTTTAAGTTCCGCTTATACCCTCTTAGATTGTCTAAACTTACATCAAAATACATTATTTTACCTTCTAAAAATTTCTGAACTGTTTTACATTTTTGCCTATATTGATAACTTTTTAAAATAATTAAATCCTACAGCAGCGCTTAATTTATACAGAGATACAATTTTAGTGGTAAAATGTGAACTATACGGAGTAAGGCCTTGTTTTTTCTTTATTATATTTTCAGCACCCCTGCGTATCTAAGAATAGGGAACTTTTGACTATTTCGTGCCATCTTTAGATTTATAAAATTGATTTTCACCTTCTACAGTTTCTGGCTTTCTTGGGCCATAGATGTTATTTGACTAACGTCACTATCGCATTCAATAAGGTCAGGCTCTTCATTATTTATTTCCGGCTTCCTGTCGCTTTCCTCATCTTTAGACAATATTAAGTCAAATTTCATTTCATCGTCGAAGTCTGCATATAATAGTCGTTCTAACTCGGCGTCACTAAGGCCTTTTGATATTTTTGATAAATAAAAAACAGCATAATACCATAAATGCAAAAAACTAACTGCGATGGATTTAAAATAAAACAACAGTTGTCCATATGCGACGGTCAACAATAACAAATAACCGTCAAAGTCAGACCTCAAAATAAGCTCATTTTTAGAACATAAGCAAGAAAAAAGAACTCATGGGGTACATTTGTACCCCCTTCCCCATCCGGGAAGACAAAGGTTGTTATTTAAATAGCAACGTTTAAAACATCTCTCAAGTTGGATGCCTAAAGCTAAAATACATCTAAAAAAAATTATTAGAAATTATTGTTTTACATTTAAATAACAAAATGATCGCCAAAAAACATAACACAAATTAATTTAATTTTTCATGACTCTACTTAATCTAAAATTAACGGATTTACCTTATTCAAGGCACTCTAGATTGGAATTTCAGAAACTGAATATTTTGACGCAGAAGTGTAAAAAAATACATGCGTTGTTGTATTCAGAATAATAACTCCTATTGAAATAAGAGACAATATACCAGTGGTCCCATTTAAATGTTTAAAAGTACTAGTCATTTCCTTTCACCATTAAGGTGTAAACATGATCAGAAATATTAGATTTTAAATCATTCTATTCTAACTGAAAAAAAAGTTCATAAAAATGGTTTGTAATGTTATCTCCGACATAAATATTCTTAACCGGTGCACAGTGGGAATTTTGGGACAAAACTAAAGATATCTACATTTTTTTAGTCGTAAGAGATTTTCCTTAAAATAAGAGACAACGTACCAGTAGTGGTCCCATTTAAATGTTTAAAAGTACTAGTCACTTTCGGTAAAACCAGAAGTAATACAACAAAAAAGAATAGGTCAAGCGAAGCATCTTTATGTCAAATTCTTAGGTACCAAATTTTAATTTTTTATCTTAAAAAGTAAACATTTTTCAAGGGAAAAATCACAAGCAAGTCATATGGGGAATTAGTTTTTAATTACTACAAAAGAGTGGTCCCAATCAGGGCAGTATTTACGCGGTGGCGAGATGGGCCCCGCCAACGGCGCAGCTATCTGGGGGCGTAAAATCGGCTATGATTTTTTTAATCAGTTGTCAGTACCGTAGTCATAATATTATTATTTTTTATTGACAAAATTATTAAAACTAATAAATTACAACACTACAATTTTATAACAAATTTTCAACCAGGATACTTAATTTAACTATTATTTTTAATATATTAAGACTAAAAAACTGTATGAATTATTAAGAGATATCAATTTATCCTGATACCTACAGCGAGAATGTAACTCTTTGAATTATGTTTAATATTTAAGCTGCAGATAAATTGGTATCTTAGCACTAGTTCTTTTTTTGTTGCATATTATTTAATTTATTAAAGTATAAATGTTACATTTTAGTAGGCCTGCTATGCACAGTATTTTTGTAACTACGATTTCAATGTTGAGAAAATTTATTCCAAGTTTAATCATCCGCAAATAAGAATGTATTTCACTTCTTTCAGTCGGATACAAACAGTTGTTTTATGTAAACCATATCTCTTTCAAATAGTAGGCTAATGTTTTTATATAAAGAAAATATAAAATTTGACACAAATTCCACCACAAAATTTGTATTTTAAAGAAACAAAATTTCTCGGTTCAAAAAACTTTAAACCTACAACTTTGCACTTTAATTTTGTAAAATTTTCGGGAAATAACTCCCCAAATCCTCCGGTGTGTGGGGGAGAGAGCAAATGTTAAGGCCCGCCAAGGGGGCGGTCATACTTAGATACGGCCCTGGTCCCAATACATTTTTTTGTTTAATGTTTTTTTTACATTTAAAAAAAAATAGAGGAAGTCGTTATAACATTAGTTTAAAAAAAAAACAACTTTTGTCACGGCATTTTAATGACTTTTTTGTCCGAGGGACGCTTCTTTCTACTTCTTAAAACATGGCAATGTTTTAGGTACTTATATAAATATATTTTTTTAAATTATATTTAAATGACTAAAAAGACAAATATACCTCTAAAAAGGTCAGGTTTCCATTTTACGTACTGTTGATTTTATTTTAATAAAATATATTGCTTAAGCGTATTTTACCCTCGGAAATATTTTAATATTAAAACTTTTAATTTGGGTAAGGTTCCAAATTCAAAGTTAAAACGTATTATAAAACGGGATACTAAGTTATTTATTTTTGTGCTAAAATAATTTATTTGCCTTTTTTTCTTTAATTAAAATTAAAAAGTAAGGTTGGTTAAAATGACGTACTTAAAATGTTGTATTAAAGAGAAAAAGAAAATTAGTGTACCGTTTACCCTAACTGATTTTTTTTACTGTTAATAGTAATTATAAAACACAAAGGTGCTGCTACCATAGTTATTGTAGCTACTAATATTCTTAATATATATTTAATAATAGATTAAAAAATAAAGACTGTTTAACAAAATTTATTATAGTCCAGGAAACGAACCATTTTGCCTAGCAATTTTTTCAAAATGCATAGAATGACTTGAAATTTTGACAGTAGGTAGGGAATAGTCCAAGGATCAAAATCTATATTATGCCGAAGGGTGCCTTTACCTTGGGGGTGGTTGCCGAGAGTGGAAATTGTTTATTATAATTTTATCACAGGAATCGATAAAAAATGATTTCTAAGCAAAAAATGTTCCTGAGTTTTTCTTCGATAAAATCAACGTTTTTAATCGGTTTTTTGCAAATAACTCGATTTCACTTTATCAAAAAAACTGTTAATAACAAAATTGTAGCTTAAAAAAAAAACGAATGAAATAGTTTATTTGTAATTGCTGTGGGACCAATACAAACCAAGTTGTGGTTTGTTAAAGGTTATCTGTTATTTCTTTAAAAGAGTTAGACAATGTTATGATTTTAATAATACTAAAATTTTGGACTTCCATTGTCTTTATTTGTTAATTGATACACAACGTTTCGGTTAGTGATGTATCTCCATCCGTTTTTCAAGTAATAACCAGATATTACTTGAAAACGGTTGGAGATACATTACTTGTGTATCAATTAACAAATAAAGACAATGGAAGTCCAAGATTTTAGTGTTACTGTTATCTGTTATTCATCAAACACAAAATTTAAAAATTTTAAAGGCAAATAACGCATAATTAAAATAAGGTTAGACCAACATTTTTTGAGTGCAAAAATCCTCGGAAACAACCCCTTAATGACCACCATAATTAAAATGATTCGTACCCCTTTTTTAGGTTTCTTTATTTATATATCATAAATGCATTCTAAAATTTTAAGCTGCTATTGAAAATTAAATTTTAGAATTTTGATAAAAAATAACCTTTTCTTGAAAATAACTAGAAAACTAAGGCGCATACGTAAAAATTACTTAGGTATTAAAATGTAGCTTTTTGAATTACAAACATTTTGCTTTTGTTTAATTTACTGTTTGACGGAAATTAAGTAAGATATAAACGTTTAAAACGGGTGTGTATAGACAAGCACTACATTGTTCCAGCTCTTTAAACTTACTCCTTTAAAAAGGTAAAGGTTTTAAACGGTTTTAATATATATGACCTTATAGCTCTTGAAAAAACACATTTCAAAAACGATTCGAGTTATTTCGTAAAAAATCCGCGGTTTTCTGCTATTTCTTACAACTAATATTGTAAGGGGTAGATTTAAAAAATTACAAAATTAAATTAGTAATACTTTAAAGCAGTCACATTTTTTTATTACAACTTTGTGACAATATGTTAATTTTTTTAGGATAAACTTTTTTTTTAAATAAATCATAATAAGTGTTAATTTTCAAGGGTTAAAATATATTAAATAATGTTTCAAAGAATAAATTACTTATTTTTCAATTTATATGGGCCCAGTTTTATGTGACCCTAAAAAAGAACAAGCGACCTTCAGCATAATGAAAATTTTGAAGGGGAGGGTAAGTTAGGCTTAATCTTAAATTTTCATACAAAACACTGTGATAATACATTAAATTTTTAGGGTAATTATTTTTTTTTAATCATAATGGGTGTTTTGTATAAAATGTGCAAGTTTTAAGAATTTCACAACTTTATTAATTGACAAAATAATATTTTAAAATTGTTATAAAATACAGATTATGTAATGTCTCTTTTTGAGCGTGTTTGTACCCTGGAATGCCGCACTTCCAGTGTCTTCGTCTTCTCACGCTGGTGTCGCTGGCTTCGCGCTAAGGGAAGAATTTGGAAGCGTCTAACTGGACGGCTTAGGGTACTTGCGTGGACTCTTAGACGCTGGTTAGCAATAACTTTAGGAAATAATTTTTGTTATGTGATGTGAATCACAACAATGGGGGTTGATTTTTAAGGGCTGAAATATTTTAAATATTATTTCAAAGAAACAAAATACTACTTTTTTAATTTATTTAACTCAAATTTTACTTAACTTAAGCTTTAATGTATACTTTTATAGGTTTTAGTAATAAAGAGTAGTTTTCACCCCTAAAAAATAAAGAGCGACCATAGGCATAATATAGATTTTGAAAAGGAGAGTAAGTTAAGCTTAATTTCAAATTTTCATTAATTCTATGCATTTTGAAAAAATTGCCAGGTTCTGCACTTTTTTTAGCTTCATTTTTTAAACTATTTAAACAAAATTTAAAAGCAGGACCAATAAAAACCGTAATAAAACTAGAGAATTGTTTAAAATGACATATTTAAATAGATGTTTAATCTATTCTACATAAAATCAAATTATAAATAGTCATATAGCACCTGCCGCGTGTGATTTATAACATTCTAATTAAAAAATATTACCTTTGTTAAAGCAACATTTTTTTATTTAATTTAAATAACCTTATAACGGAGTATTCCCAAAATTTAAATTTTATTATTTTTTTAAAACTTTCATTGGCAATTAAATATCGACTTTATTTTTTGTTTTACAAGAAGGTATTTATAGTCCGGGGGGCCCCCAAAAAATGGCCAAAAAATTTCCGCCTGGGGCGGGTTCAAATTCATTTTTTCCCGAAATCGTACAAAATTTTTTATTTTAACTAGAAATTTTTATTTTTAGGAAAAAAAAATACATAAATAAAATTTTTGGCCCAATAAAAATACGTAATTTTTTTTTTAAATTTTTTGGTTCTTTAGTTTTTTAAATTCATTTAAATTTTTAAAAAAAAAGCCAATATCTCAAAAACTAAAAAACGAAAAAAAATATAAAACAAGAAATATGCCCTTTAATGTTTTAAAAAAAGGGAATATCCATTTTTAAAAAAAATAGGGAAAAAGGGGAAAATTTTAAAAAAGGGGATTTTGGGGAAAAAAATTTGATCCTCTAAAAATTATTTAAAAATTAATTAAAAACAAACTAATCCTTGGAAAGGGAAAAAATGGTGGGGGATTTTATTTAATTTTTTTTTTCAATATCTGTCAAAACCCTTCAAAAAAATTTTTTCAAATATTCTATTCATTGCAAACAAAATAATACCAAATTTCCTCAAGGCAAGGGGATCATGGTCGATATTTTTTTTTTTTTATTTTTTCAATTTTCTAAATCTTTTAATAAAAGAAAATTTAAGCTTTATTTAGAAAAAAAAAATTAAAAAGGTCCTCCTCTATCTGGGTGTTATATGCCTGGCAGGACGCTTAAAATTTTTTTTTAAATTTTCTCCCGTATCTCTTAGGCGGATGAAAATTTTCAAATTTTGATTTTACTGTTTAAGTTTGATCCAAAAAGAGCACATGGCGCCTATTTTACTTATCATACAAAAATTTTATACAACAATTTACTAACAATTACGGAGATCCCCTGTTGAAGTGGGAAAATGGGCAGCCTGTACTAATCGTATTAAAAGAGCAGGAAGACTCAACTGAGTTAAATTTGGTTTAAGAATTGTTTGAAGAATGGTCCCAAATTTAACAGATTGTGCGAGACGTTAAGCACGATTCCCATAATAAATCAAATTACGTACAAAAATTGGTTGAAAAACACCCTAACTTTTGGAGATGTTATGTTATGGATTCCCATAAACGGTACTTTTTTAGGATTACAAATTTTAAATAAAGCCTATGAAGAAGCGATACTGCCCACACTAAATAAAATTTAAAATAATATACTCGTAAAAATAATTGTGAGTCACTGGCGTCCATCAACGATTACTTAATTAATCTTCACTGGTTAACAGCCGAAAAAGTCTTAGGTAACAGATTGTAAAATATGAACTTGTCATAATGTACTTTTTTTGGGGGAAAATCAATTAAAAAAAGTAAACATTATGTTAAGGAAATCTTAAATAATGAAATTTGTCGGTAAATTTGCCACAATGTAATTCATGGAATAATATTAAAGTATTTAGAGTTAAAATTTGTCAAAACCATTATATTATGGACGTTTACACCTAACAGGACTCTTGGATATAATTGACATTTCTGTGATTTTTGATGAGTGTCATTTTCGAATGGTGATTTTTGGCAGAGGTCATTTTTTTAATACGTTTTGGTTATCGTTGTTAATTATGCCAAAAACCGATATCTGTGGTTAAAAATCTTCGTGCCGCATTGTGGCTAAAAAATTCCGCTGGCGCTTGATTTTTGGAAAGACGCGACGCGACGCCGACCGTTCGACTCGTGGCGTTCCTACTGATAGTTTGTAGGGACTTTATTCAAAATGGACGGTTTTTTTTGCATAAGTGGAGCCAAGAGAACAGCGGTACAAGTTCATACTTACTATTTTATTTAAAATGTTTCCTCATCATGACGTAACCGTTAAATGCACAAAAAACGGTCCAAATTACCTGTAATGTGTGGGCAAAACAGTTCGGCGATTCAACACGCCGCGCCGTTCCGAATTGCCGCGATACGAATGGATGAAAATAACCGTAGTCTGTGGGGGCCTTTACGTTTGGCAAACAGCTATGTTAAATGCCTACTTCGTAAGTATACCCGTGAATTAAAGTTGAAAAGAAAACTTTATATTTTCTTGATAATAACATTATTTGGATTCGCGTTTATCTGCCTATTTTTGAATACTTAAAAATATTATTTATATTTATAATTTATTGCTATTTAATCTATATTCTTAGATCCAAAGTTATAATGTATCCCATGCTAGGCTTAAAAGGAGCCACTGGTAACTGGTCTGGTCTTCTTGGAGCGGTTGTACAACAAGAGGTCGACGTGGGGCTGGACAGTATCCTTAGAATATCCGAACGTTACAATGGCATATTTTTTACTCATACTATTTTAAAGTCAATGTAAGTTAATTTATTCAAAAGTAAGTATACTAATCAATAAAATAAAAAATTACCTTTTTATATTAAATAAAATGCACTTGCTTAGCAACAAGAGAAGAAAAAAGTGTTTAATTGAAATATACTAGCATTTGTTAGTGATAATATTTTTATTAAGTTAAAGCTATCTTAACTTCATAAATAATTACAGGGTTATTCGAAAGGGACTAAACAGAGCCATATGGCTTATCTTATGAATAAAAAAGATAAATTACCATCTTGTGTATTTTGCCGCTTAAAATCCTAAAAAACACTTAGGGAAAAGATTATATGGCAACAAAAAAAGATACGACATGAAACAAAAATTTTTTAATGGAATACCTTTTTGTGGGTTCATTTCTGTAATACTTTTTTGAAACGTATCGAAAAATGAGAAGTTTTACAACGAACCAATAATAGGGTGATAAAGAATAAAAAACACAAGACATCTTTTTCACGTTTTTTTATTTTCATTAGTACGAGGAAAGTCACAAATATGACCCTGTTCAGTGCTCGTTCGATGACTCTCTACATCCCTAATATTTAAAATTAAAAATTATGGATACTATTTAATGTTAAAAAAAATCCTATAAATGCGCAGCCTAATAATACCTAGCTAGCTATAACTTCACTTAAAATAAAGGACCCAACAAGTTAATTTTTAAAGTTTTATTTATTTTTTTCGTTTTAGTCGAAATATTTATTTAAAACCCGAAGAATCGAATTCTGCCAGGGATATATATTTACAGCCATTTGGTTCAGAATTATTGCTTTGTGTACTTGCAACAGCAATAATTTTTGCAACTGTCATGTCAATATATATCACAATACATCGGCAATTTAACCCAGAGTATCGTGAAACTGGTACAATTTATTCAGCGATGTCTGATGCAATACTTTGGTGCTGTGCTGTTATCAGTATGCAAGGTAAGAATTAAAATAAATTTTAATTAAAAAAAATAAGCCAAAAAATCTTAGTCCGGCACCCAGCACACACCACTTTTTTGTAAATCTGTATAATTTAAAAGTTAAATTAAAGATAGTAACCAGTAAAAAAGTGGTAATAGTTATCTTTTTAATGTTAAAAAGTTAAAATATAGTTTTAATAACCTGGTTTATACAGGGTATTTGGTGTAAGAACTAGGATTAATTTAAAAATAAAATACGCCCGATTAAAAATGAGAACAACAAGGACATAACAATATGTATGCAAAAAAAAACTTTAATTAAAATAACAGCGACCCCAGCCAAGGTCTTGCAAAAATAATAAAAAATGCATTATTAAATGTAATGCAAAAGACTTATAAAAAAAATTTACTACCATTATTGTATATCAAGCAAAAAAGGTTATATTCAGAGCTGTTGTACCAGTAATAATGCCAACCATAGAGAAGTTATGGTTTATGAAAAAGTCTGGTTGTACCATTTGTCGAAATGATTACCACAGTTTTTATGATAGCCGATTAAGGTGAACAAAAATGAAATGGGGACAAGTAACAGATATTATAAGTATGTTGCTATTTTGTAGTATTGTAAAATATGTAGGGCTGTAAAATTTAATTTAATAAGATGCAAAGGGTGTTGAACTTTTTACATTTTTTCTATTTGCACCAAGTTTTTTATATTTTTTAGTATAAAATTTCTTCCTGTTAATTCTAGTACCTTCTGTTTTTTTTTCAAATATATGTTTATCAAAGACGGCGAAAGTCTTCACCAAAAACACCAGCAATTAAAATATTTTAGTGGTTAGTTAAAGAACGTGAATATTTTTTAGAGTAACTATAGTTACTTTTTTACCCCACAGATAACTTATGATTTAACATTGGGCCTTCAAAGCATTATTGTTAGTATTTATTTTTTTATGTCAGCTATTTACTTTTGATTTAAACAGTCGACCATGTTTATACATATTAGCGGCCATATACAGGGTAATTCCTAAGTCGAGGCTTTTTTTTTAATGGTGTATAAAACTCGTTAAAATAAGCAACTTTTTTAAATAATTTTTTTTTCAAAAACTCAAAAATAACAAAGCTACATAAATTTATTTGAAAGTGTGTCTAGTGCGGGCCCGCGCATAAAAAGATAAATTATTTCTTATTTACGCTTGTTTTTTGTCTTGTTAATCACGAAGTATGAATCAGTCGCATTGCTTTAACTGGACGAAGCGAGGATTAATTTAAATTTTAACCCATTAAGGACTGAGTTTTTCATATTCGGAATATTAAGGAGTAAATTATATTTTAATAATCTACTTAGCAATAAAAATATGTTTAAGGTCATATACAATGTCATCTTATTATTTCCAAGATGGCGGCCGTTCCATATATGGAACGCTAGCCTTTTAGGGTTCGTAAAATTACTAATATAAAAATAATTTAAAAAAAGATAATCAAACATTTATTAAAATAATTAAATTTATAAAACAAGTTTTTTTATTTCATTTAGTATGAAAATCAACGAAACACTCAATACATAGTCCTACGTCACATTTGCGACACTGTGTGCGCACAGAACTGCCTCTATGGTTTTGTCCGGAGCATGGTCGGCGTTTGTTGTTGGGCATATATTCCACCAAATGATTTTTTTCATTTAGCCTCATATCAGGGAAGATTCTTCAATATTTATTAAATTTCCATTTTTGGAGTTTATGCACCAACACTTATATCCGAAGCGGATAGGTTTTCCCCGGATAAATTGTTTGCAGCCGTGTTGGCCATGATACTCAATCATGCTTTCGTCATATGATATTTCTTGTGATTGTACAAAATGACGTAAAAATTGTTGTTTCATTTTATTCATCAGTGGTCTTAATTTTGCCATCTTATATTTTGGTTCTAGTTTTGTGTTGTCGGCACAGTGTATATGCCTCATTATTTCGATAAATCTATCTCTACGCATTTTCTTGTAGACCCCAATATTTCTAAGATCTTCTCCCGAGTCTCAATAACTTTTTTTTGGAAGGTTTTTTGTCATTGCTTCTTCAGTTTTAAACATATCAGCAACCTGCTGCACCGTTAACCTAAAAATAAACACATATTTTTATGTATGCTAAGAGACTAGCGTTCCATATAAGGAACGGCAGAAAAAAATGCGAAAATAAGAAAAACAAAGGCATATAAAATGATTTATTCAATGAAACTCAAAGTTAAGTACATCAAAATTTATTAATATAGTATTAGTTTCAGTCTAGATATTTCTAAACTTATCAAAATATGTACTTACACATCTCGACGCGTCATTTTCGTGTATGCACCAGACAGCTGAACGAAGCAAATCACTTTTAAAGATGTGACACGTTACCAGTATATTCAGCAACCTAAAAATATCGACCTACGAAGATTTTTTGCAAGTACACTCTTATTTTTAACCAACTTATGATGCTTTGGTTTGCGTTCCATATATGGAACGCTAGTAGTTAATGGGTTAATTCATTGTTAAATCGCGATAATGGCACAATACAAAAACAATAAATACTTGGATATGTTCCTCATTTATAGAGAGTGTCGTTAATCTGCAAACGTTGCTTCGAGATTGTACGCGCGACGGTTCTGTTGCGGGCTCGTTATGGACCCAAGTACTCGGGTGATTGCAAGTCAGGTCAGTTTAAGTAAAAAAAAAAGTGTCAACAACATTACGGGAAAATCACGTTCAACATGTCCAAGCACTACAGCCCGAAGACTTCTTGGGCGGTAACAACTTACTTAAGACAGGACCGTATTCGATACACTAAATAAATGTAAGTTCTTTATTTGGCAGTATTTTGAAAAAAGTTATTTTAAAAAGTTGTTTGTTTTAATGAATTCTATTTACAGTTAAAAAAGCATCAACTTAGGAATCACCCTGTATAACCAAAAAGATACAAAACCGTGTAGCAACACAATGTCGTCATTTTAATATTGTTAATAATAAACGTTGCATTTTGAAGGTTTATATTTTAGCAAACTAAAAAGCCTTAATATACTGTTGCAGGTACTCTCGTAAAAACCAAATCATATGCCGGAAACTTAATTGTCGTAATATCATTATTATTTTCGTTAATAATTTACAATTCCTATGCTGCATTTATAACTTCAATATTGTCTGTTAATCTAATTGAAATTCGAAGTGTGGATGACTTACTGCAAAGTGATTATGATATAGGATATACCAAAAATAGCCAGGATGAAGTATATCTAAGAGTAAGTATTAAGCTATACATTTAGGGTAAGCCAATAAGTGTTTTTTTTTATTAAATTTGATTTAATCTCTTAAAAAGTCTTGTTAACCGACTTTAAAAATAGGGTTGTATTTTTTATTTGTAATAAGTTAAATAAGTCGCAGCTTAAAGGCCTAAGATAAAAATTTTGAACCTGGCATAGGTATAAACACTTTCTCCACCCACCACTGCCTTCTGCCTAGGAGCCGTCAGCAGCTAGTTATAGTTGTATATGGAGCGACCTATTCAGATCTAGTTTTATTCCACTATAGCTATGGAAAAAAGTAAGTTTAAATCGTGCAAAGTATTGTAATTAAAAAAAATTAATTAATGATTATAAGTAAGGAACGTCGACGTGGTTTTTTTTTTAAAAGATACCTATAGAAGAGCCTAAATTAATTGTTTTGATTATTTGGCATTTTAACATGTAATAATGTACAAAACATTTTTTTGCTTAAAGTCTAACTTAAAGAAACTCAAAATATATTAAGCAATTGGTCGCAATAAAATAAATGTTAACACGGACTGAATACGAGGTGTGATTAGGTGATTGGAATATCAGATAGAAAAACCCGTTTAGTGTTTATATTTACTTCACGCCACCACTTCGACATCTTTAAGAATTAGACGAAAAACTTTTTTAAAAGGTAATAATTTTAAGATGATTTCTACCATTGCCTATTTTACCCTTTCCCGAAGGAATAACCAAAGATTCTTAAAATAAGAGGTATAAGAAAAGAGCCTATATATTTAGGGGTATTTTAAATACCTGACATCAACTACTGAGAAGCCAACTAGTAGAAATAGAACAGGTATATTTCAACCATATTTAAAATTAATATTTTAAGCCATGAGCTACCAATTGCAAATTAAAGTTAGTTTGTTATATGTTTATGTCACAATCCATCAAGATTTGTGTGAAGAATTTTTCTAATGTAACAGCAAAATTTGTAGTCGTGACGCGAGACTTGGCAACATAACCCATAACGGTGAAATTATACGCAAAAAGTAATCTCTAATCATTAAAACATACAGAATAATACTACAGTTTCAAGAAAAACTAGATAAGTAATATTTATACGGGTAAAAGGGTTAGAACGGGTGGCGGGAGAGCCGGACTTGACATGCAGTTACCTCAACGTGACAACTTTTGGGTTAAAAAGTGATGACAGATTGTAAAATTAAAAGTATTTTTAAACGATGAAAGCAAAGGAATGTATTTTTTTATTTTAGGGACTTCGGGGCGTGGCCTTATACATTTATTTTGGTTTAATACATTTTTGGTTACCTACAATGTAAATGGCAATTTTTTTTGTAATCGACACAATACTAAAAATAACGCCTTATTTCAGTGCTTATTAAATAAAAAAAATGGAATAAACTTTCTTGATGTCAGACTGAAATATTTTACTTATATTTTATAACAACTCCCACAACGAGTTCTTTGATTTCCTTTCAATAAAGATCGACAATATTATTTCCCAGTTTCCATTGGCTGAAGTAATCGTCCTCGGGGATTTTAATGTTCATAATAAGGATTGGCTAGGATCCACAAAAACTGATACACAAGGCGGAGCAGCAGAAAATTTCGCAATCAGCAACTCGCTCACCAATCTAATTATGGAACCTACCTACTTTCCTAGGGTTTCCACCGATAATTTTAACCCCCTTGATCTCTTTCTTACTTCCACCCCCGAACTCTATCAAGCATCAGTAACTGCTCCCCTTGGTCGCTCTGATCATGGCTTGGTCACTGTATCTTACTCCACTCATTTTGAGGCAACTGAAAGCATGCCGCCACGAACCGTCTGGCACTACAATTCGGCCGACTGGGATGGTCTGAGAGATTTCTTTGCCAGCTACCCTTGGGATCCTACCTGCTTTTCTACTTTCGATCCTTCCGAAATATGTAAACAAATTACCGAAACAATTCAACTAGGCATAGAGACTTATGTTCCCCACACTAAAAAGAAACCCATAACTTCAAATCACAAACCGTGATTTTCTAAATCCTGTGACAAAGACAGACTTCTAAAAATTCAAGCCCACAAAAAGTTTCTTCAAAACCCCAGTCCCGAAAATCGACAGGCTAGCATCGAAGCGAGAAATCAGTATAATCAGACCATCTCCGAAGCTAAAGACCGTTTTAACAATCGAATAAAAGATAAAATTCTCTCTTGCTCAAAAGCAGTAAAGCTTTCTGGTCCTTTGCCAAAAATATTAGTCAGAACTTTTGCACAAATTCTTTTCCACCCCTAATCTCTGAAGATGGAATTGTCTCTACCTCTAAAGGAAAAGTCGAACTATTTGCCAAACAATTTGCTGCCAATTCTACGCTTGATTCTCCTATTAATCTACCTCTTCCAACAGTTGTCCCTGTTTCTCATAAAATGTCCGATATAATTTTTAAAGTCAAACAGATCAAGCGTATTCTTTCTTTTCTTAATACTAAAAAATCGTCTGGGCTGGATGGCATACCAGCAATCGTCTTAAAAAAATGTGCTCCCGAGCTTGCACCCATCTTAACTCGCCTCTTTCAAATCTCTTACGACACAGGCATTTTCCCGGAGAGTTGGAAAGCTGCACATGTGCAACCTGTCCCCAAAAAGATCCAAAAGTCTCCCTTCTAACTATAGACCTATATCTCTTCTTTCAGTTGTTTGCAAAGTAATGGAAAAATTTATTAATTCCCAAATCACATCGGATCTTCTTTCCTTTGTCTCACACAACTGGAACAAGTCCCTAGAGTTTCTTGGTGAATCCCAGATCGTTGCTCTTGACATATCCAAAGCTTTCGATCAGGTTTGGCATGATGGGCTTCTTAACAAACTTCCTTCTTACGGTCTTCCACCTAAGCTTTGCTCTTGGCTTTCCAGTTTCCTTTCTAATCGACGTATATCAGTTAGTGTAGATGGTCATTCCTCCAGCTTCTACATAATTAATGCTGGGGTGCCCCAGGGCTTAGTGCTGGCACCCACGCTGTTTCTTCTACACATTAACGATCTTCTCTCTTCCACAATCAATCACATTCATAGTTTTGCTGACGATAGTACCCTCCACTCTAGTGTTCACTTTCTTAAGCCACCGTGTAATTCTGATTTCGAAAACAAGCGCAGGTCAATGCAGATATCTCTTTCACAAGACCTCAAACTTATCTTGGTTTTGGGCGCCAAAAATCTTGTTCAGTTTAATGCCTCGAAAACACAGTCATGTTCGCTGTCAAGAAAAAAGTCTGCAAATTCTCATCCCTTACATATGAACGGCCAAGTTCTGCAGAGCAAAGAGTCGTTTAATCTTGTCGGCGTTACTTTTGAGAATGACCTCAACTGGCACAAACACATTTCATCCATAGCTTCGGCAGTTTCAAAAAAGATTGGATTTCTCTTCCGAGCCAGAAAATATTTCTCTTCTTCCAATCTGTACACTCTGTATGTATCCCAAATCAGACCCTCTTTAGAATATTGTTCTGATGTCTGGGGAATGGCGTCCCCTACAACACTTAGCATTCTGTACTCCATTCAAAGAAGAGCCGTTCGTCTTATTAATGATCCAACGCTCACAGAAAGGCTTCCTCTTCTCGACCACCGTCGAGCTGTAGGGGATCTGTCGCTCTTCTATAGGTATTTTCACGGCTTCTGCTCAGGGGAATTGGCCAGTATAATTCCTTCTCTGGCAGCTCCCAACAAAGCAACACGTAGTGTAACTTTTATGCATCCTTTTACAGTTCAGTTAGAGAGGCCCCGAACTTCCGCTTTCTTCGTTCCTTCATCTCTAGAGTGTCAAGACTATGGAACCTGCTGCCCGCAGAAGTTTTTCCTTCTCCTCCCAATCTCCAGAAATTTAAGTCCCGTGTGAACAAACTCCCTCTCACCACACTGAAGACACCCACGGTACGTTAGTACTTAGGCATCAGCCTTCGTGGACTATCCCAAGATAAAAAAAAATAACATGTATTATGGTATATCAAGGTTTAAACTATGATCTAGAATCTAGGAAATAAAGTAATTAATAAACAAGTAAAGAATAATTTGACAATATAGTTAAAAACTATTAAAATATAAAAAATCTTATGGTTTTTTAACGGTAAACACACAAAAGTCCGTCAATTTACACAAAAAGTATTAAAAAAATAATAAAAAATGGTAAATTTTAATTTTAAAATTAAAGTTGGGCCTAAGGTTCTTGATAAAATATAGAACCTCCGCTTCTATCGTAAATGACAGTGTTTGGCATCTATTAGGCATACTTCTTATTACATTTTCTAAGCCGTCTTGGTTAATTTCTTGTTATTACTTTTAAATGCAATTTTGCAGGTCTATTTGTCAAAACACTCTTTCCTAATTCAAAACACGTCTTTTTAGCATGGCCTAAATACACCCAATGGGGTGCAAATTTAGAAGATTGCGTAGGTCATGTTCATACCTGAATAGTGTGCAGCTCCAAAAAATTATTTACGGTTGCAACATGCGAATGTGCATTGTCGTGTAAAAGTGCTGGGATTTGTGCGGCATATAAACAAATAATATACTAAGTGACAAAGAAAGGTAAATACCCAGTATACTGTACTTTATTTTAATAATTCTTCGCAGGTAAACTTACTTAAGTCGAACAAAAATGTTTACATTTTTAGCCTAATCTGCGGCGTATTAGACCCGCTTTTTTTCACTTTGTTTTTTCGTTGATTTGCAAATTTTACGATTTTTATTTACATTTTGTAAAGAAAATTGGTAGCAAAGTGCTTTACTTTAACGAACAAGATGCATTGTGCGCGAAGACTTGCTCGTGTATCCCGAGTTAAGTGACTTTGAAAGGAGTTGAATTGTAGGGTTACGCGAAGCCGGACTTTCATTTAAAAAAATTCAGAGAAGAACAATTCGTTCATTGCGTACCATAGTGAGATATTATTAGGCATGTACTCAAGACGGCCGGCAGCATAGAGTTAGAGGCACTGGACGTAGTAGGGGCACAACAGAGCGTCAAGATCGGCGACTAAGACTTTTAGCCCTGAGAGACCGGTTTAGATTTACTCGAGCGATTGCAGATCAGTGCTTTGAAGAACATTCAAGGATGGTTGGGCTGCGTACAGTTTATAGGAAAATAAGAAGTTTTGGGCTTTTTTCTTGCCGACCCCATTGGGTCTTACCACTGACTCCTGAGCATAGACGAAACTGCCTGCAATGATGCCAAGAGAGATTAAATTGGGATCAAGATTGGAATCACGTGATCTTTAGCGATGAATCGCGCTTTTGATTGAGTATGCATGACGGCCGAGCAAGGACGTGGTGAAAAAATAAATCCACAATTTGATATTGAAAGGCATATTCACCAAACCGTGGGTGTCATATCCATTGGTAGCAGGTCACCTCTAGTTTTTATCCAAGACAACATGACCTCTCTTCATTACAGTCAGGAAGTAGTGCAACCACATGCTTTTCCATATGTTCAGAAAGTTAAAAATGCCATTTTCCAACAAGACCACGCGAGGCCGTATGTTGCTAGATTAACTTCAGCTCTTATGATCAACACCATATCAATCGTTTACCATGGCCTGCAAGATCACCCGATCTTTTTCCAATAAAACATGTGTGGGACATGCTCGGCTGAAGGTTGCTTAACTTACCCCATCTCCCTCAGGCACTAGCAGCACTTAGACATAAGTTGGTGGTAGGGTGGAATAAGATACCTTAGGAGGACATTGACCACCTTATCAGAACAATGCCCCGGCGTACGAATGAGTGTGTAAGACATCGAGGATCTGTGACACATCATTGACTGTAACTCGGTTCGAAGATAACAAAATTGGCTGAAACTCCAATTATTAATTTATTATTATTAGTTAAACATGTAAGCAAAATATTATTAATATGATTAAATACATCTAGGTTTACCTTTCTTTGTCACTCAGTATAGATTAAAGAATTAGATTTTGATTATTATTGTATCTGTCAACTTGCAAACCAGATGGGTTGTCAAGTATTTGCCTTAAGTCTTTTTGAATCGGGTCGTAAACCAAACCTTGATTTGTTGGTAAAAAGAATGCATGTTCATTCTCGTTCTTGCCAAATGAAATGCTTTTAGCAGGTTCTAATCTAACTATGCGCTTTTCATGGGATAATACTAAAACTCTAGTAGGGTGTTTAGCATTAGAATTGAGTTTATGTGACCTAGTCCTTGAAATTACGAGTTTCATGAAAACACTTTTACAACCATCCTACAGTCCTTTTTCCAGAATGTTCAGCTTCTACAACGTCGCGGATGTTTATACCACCCTCTATCATGCCTATGGCTCGTATCTGCCTTAAACCTTAAAAAAAATATTTTATTTAAGACCAAGAAAAACAAGCCGACATGGTAAAATTAATAAGATATGAACAAGAAATAAATATATTTTATCTTAACCAAGAATTTTTTTTTAATTAAAGGCTTAAAGTCCGCTAAACCATTTTAATATGTGTATAGAAAAAAATCTATTTTACTGCAGAATAAGTCCCTCATACGCCTTTGTCAGTTAGGCTTGGTAAAAATGGGACTTATGTATATGTTAAGATGCTCCTTACATTCCGGTATGCCTTTGGGGAATGGGTCAATAATTAATATTTAAATGCATCCAAGTTTGTAAGTGGGCAACAGGAACAGTAAGTGCTATCTCCTAATAAAAATAGAGCATATAAAATAAAGGACCTTCTATTATAAACTAAAAATATTTTTTAAATTATCTATTAAACTTGAAAAGGACTGCCTTAATATTATTTTAAGTATTTTTTTTTCATTTGTATTTCTTCGCTGGCACTTATAGTTTTTCATTAAACCTTTGTTTTAAAGAATCTGTGACTATTCTTAATTTGCATACTTATGCAAATATGCTTTGAAAGTTAAAAACGTATATTTAACATAGCCTTTTTAATATAAGATGCATAATGTCAGGTCTTTTGTGTTTTGTATTGTTCTAAAAACAAAGTTAGGATTCAATAATCAATACAAATATTTTTTAAAGTTAACAATAAAATGTATAATTATTTACAACTTTTAAGTACCTTTCTTTATGTAAACTAAAATAGATGCCATTTATAACAATTAATTATTTTTCCTTTAAATATTTAATTAAAAACATAAAACTCATTTTTCTCCAGTTTTTCGCTATTCTGAATTTAACATACACACAAGACCTGTAGACCAAAAGACGCACTTGTTATTGTATTTTGCTCACTTTTGCATTTTATCGAAGGGGAAAAATAATGCTCAAGGTTAACGTTTTTTGTAAAAGCGAGACCCGTTTCTAAAGGTATGTCTTAGTTCTGTTTATGTTTTCAGAGGAGTAAAATGGACTTTGTTATTAGCTTAAAAATACTTCTCAACCTTATTTTTAGCAATATGTGGAATTGTTTACACTTGTATTTTCAATCATTTCTAAGACATACTTTTTAAATTGGAGTTCAGCAACAAAGAAAGTTATTCCCAAGAACAAATGAGATGACAAATACACATAAGAGAATAAAATACTACTAAAGTAATGCAGCACTAACAAGAGCTACAAGTAGTTCTAGAAATGAAAGGAGTAATGTGTGTTTTATTTTGGGGACTTACTGCACATCACAATTAGATAATGAATTTATGGGATATTAAGTGTACCTTACACAGCATTTAGAAAATTCTGACAAAAGTGGTGGAGCTTTAATTTATCAAAGACAAAATACACTACATCAAAGAGTTAAAGTACAAAAAACATATACAGGGTGTCCCAGAATATGTGGGCAATCTCTCGGAATCTAATAGAAAACCCAAAAATATTATGACAAGTTCCCATAAACTTTTTTCCTATGACCCTCCCTACGAAGATACAGGTGCATAACGGATGCCCCTGGAAATCGTTTTTGTTTAAATAACTTTTAAGATACTAGGTGTAATTTAATGTTTTTTTAATATGATGGTTACTAGATAAGTATTCTTAAAATGAACCCAATAAATCATATTTGGCTTATTTAGTTTGCCAGGGACGGACTAGCTCTGACACAATAATAGCAATTTTTTTAACACCCTGTATGATAAAGGCTCGACAATATAATTTTTGGATAGCTTTAACCTTAAACTAAAAAAAGATATTCCTGATTGACATCGATATAATCAACTGTTTACGAGAAATCAAATATAATAGTTGGTAATTTTTTTTACATTATACAGGTTGTTTTCTAATTGTACGTCAATATTTAGGAAAACAATTCTTGGGTCCATTTTAAGAAGAAAACTTCATGTGAACGTATATCCTAAACGTCTTAACTTTTAAGATACAGGGTGGTAAAATTTTAAAAAAGAAATTATTTATTATTAATATCTGTTATACTACTTTAGATATTTTAATTAAATTTGGCATACGTGCGGTAAATATACATTGTGGATTAAAACAAGATACAACCATAGGCAAAGAACTAATAAAGTTTAAATTAAAAAAATATCAGCATAGCAATTTCTACAAGAAATCAAAATACTGATCAACGACCCTAAGATAGTAACAGTGTTAGTAAAGTATCAGTATTGATTTCTGTATTGTTAAAATTATATCCACGCTTAAATAGGCTACCCAGCATTTAAAAGTAAAGCTTCAGGGAATTAAAAGTAAGTTTATTAACGCTTATCTAACAATAAGTGAATCGACACATAACACTTGGCAGCTGCCTATATCAGATAAAAAAATGAAGCTCTATAGTATTTATTTTTTTCAAAAGTTTCCATTAAAAAAGTTGCACGCATCGTAATCCCGTCCTTTTTGAAAATATTTTTTTTTTTGTTAAAACCAAATAGAGGACTAATCAGGATCTACAAAAACTGATACTCAACGCCGAGCAGCCAAAACCTTCTCAATTCGCTCACTAATCCAATCACGGAACCTACTTACTTCCCTAGGGTTTCCATCCATAATTAAAAGCCCTTAGATCTTTTTCTAACTTTCAACCTTGAACTCTATCAAGCATTAGTAAATGCTTCCCTTGATCGTTTAGATTGTGTATCATACTCGGCACATTCTAAGGCAATTAAATGCATGTCGCCACGCACCGTCTGGCACTACAATTGGGCCAATGGGGATGGTTTAAGAGATTTCTTTGCCACCTACCCTTGGGATTCTATCTGCTTTTCTACTCACAATCTTTTCAAAATTTGTAAACAACTTACCGAAACAATTCAACAGGGCACTGAGACCTATAATATTTCTCATACCAAAAAGAACTCCAAACCGTGGTTTTTTAAATCATGTATCAAAGTCAGACCTTTAAAAACCCAAGCTTAAAAAAGGGTCTTCAAAACCGACAGGATAGCATCCAAGCAAGAAATCAGTTTAATCAAACTATCTTAGAAGCGAAAGACCGTTTTAACAATCGGAAATTCTTTCTTGCTTGAATGGCAGTAAATCCTTTTGGTCTTTTGCCAAAAACATTAGTTAAAACTTTTACAAAATTTATTTTCCACCTCTAACCTTTAAAGATAAAATTATTGGTTCTACCTCTGAAGGAAATCCGAACTATTTGCCAAACAATGTGCTGCCAATTCTACCCTTTTTCCTCCCGTAAATCTTCCTGTTCCAACAGTTGCCCTGTTCCTGAAAAAATCTTTGATATCATCTTTAAGAACAAACAAATCAAGTCCTTTCTTCTCTTAATACCAAAAAATCGTCTGGGTAAGATGGGGCGTTTTAAAAAATGTGCTCCCGAGCTTGCACCCATCTAATCAGGCTCTTGCGGATCTCGACAGGAACGTATTAGTCGGAAAGCTGCACAGGTACAACCTGTCCCGAAGAAAGGATCCAAAACTCCTTTTTCTAACTATAGACTCTTATCTCTGCTTTTAGTGGTTGCAAGATAATGGAAAATCCATAAATTTCCAAAACGTAAAGTTTTTAAAAAAACACAAAAATTAACATGACAAACAGTATAAATTTCATCACAAATATTCACAGCAGATCTTTTCTTCTTTGTCTGGAACAAACTGGAACAAGTTCCTTGAGGTTCTTGGTGAATCTCAGATGGTTGCCCTTGACATATTTAAAGCTTTTGACAAGACCTCAAATGATGAGCTCCTTAACATACATACGGTCTTGTATCTAAGCTTTGTCCAGTTTTCTTTGTTATCGACATATATCAGTTATTGTAGATGGTCATTCTTTCAGCTTTTACCAAATTAATGCTGGGGTGCCCCAGAGCCCAGTACTGGCTCCATTTCTATTTTTTCCACACTAATTATCTTCCCTTTTCTAAAATCAATACTATTCATAGTTTTGCTGACGATAGTACCCTCCGCTCTAATATTCAATTTCCCAAGCAAGCCTCTAAGCCTGATTTTAAAAACAATCGCAAGATTGTGCAGATATTCCTTTAACAAGACCTTAAACTAATTTTTGATTGAGGCGCCAAAAATCTTGTTTAGCTTAATGCCTCCAAAACACAGTCATGTTCGCTATCGTACAAAAGGTCCAAGTTCTGCAGATCAATTTTGTTGGCGCAACTTTTGAAAATAACCTTAACTGGCATAAACACATTACATCTATAGCCTCAACAGCTTCAAAAAGCTTAAGTTCCTCTTTCGAGCAAAAAGTATTTCTCTCCTTCTAATCTGTATACTCTGTATGTATCCCAAATCTGATTTTCCGTAAAGTATTGTTCTCGTGTCTGGGGAATGACATAAACACATTACATCCATAGCCCTAGCAGCTTCAAAAAAACTTGAATATCTCTTTCGAGCCAGAAAGTATTTTTCTCTTTCTAATCTGTATACTCTGTATGTATCCCCAATCTGATTTTTCTTAGAGTATTGTTCTCGTGTCTGGGGAATGACGTCTTTTACAACTTTGAGCTCTTTTAATTTCATTCAGTGAAGAGCTGTTTGTCATATTAATGATCCAATGCTTACAGGAAAGCTTCCTCCACTTGCCCACCGGCCCACTAGAGATTCTGCCGCTTTTTATAGGTATTTTTACGGCTTCTGCACCGAGGAGTTGACCAGTTCCTCTTTTGGCACTTCCTAAAAGAGCAGCAGGTGGTGTCACTTTTAAGCATCATTTTTCAGTCCAACTTGAGAGGCTCCGAACACACCCCTTTGTTCGTTCCTTTATCTCTAAAGTGAAATCTGCTACCCACAGAAGTTTTTACTTCTTCTACCATTCTTTAATTATTTAAGTACTTCTCTTACCACACTTAAGATATCTAGGCTACTTTAGTACTTAGGTCTTCAGCTGCGTGGACTGTCCCAAGATAAGAAAGAAGCAAAATCACTATTTGTAGTTTTTACAAACAAAACTACTTAAAGTAGTTTTGTTTGTCATATAAATCAAAATACGAAAAATTATTCTTAGTAATTTGACGAAATTTTACTCTATCCCATTATGATAACGCACATCAATTTAGAGTTATCGTATCCAGTTTGAAAAACTATCCACCACCAACAAAAATAAAATTTAACGCTTTAAAAAGAAATTCTGGGAGACATCAGAAATGTTGACACGTATTACATTTATATGGTCCTTGAGATGGACACCATAGTGCAGTAAACTAACAGAAACTAAAAGTCAACTGCTGGGTAATCTTTATTCTAAGTCATTGACTTTAGAATTTCAGGTTTAAACTAAAATGCTTTTTGATCTTACCGAGCAGATTTTAATAATATAAAGGCAACAGGTATTTAAAAAAAAGTTATTTTAAAAGTTTGTCGAATGTAAAAAATAACTTTCTATTTTGATAATTGTCTATACTTGTAATATCTTATTATTTATTATTAGTTCTAAATTTAAGTTTTGGATAACTGTATTATCAGTATGATTTAAACAAAAAAAGAACACAAATCTTACCAGTAAATGACTCGCCCAGAATTTAATAAAAATGTTATGTCTTAATTTTGAAAATATTTTACAGTAACAGAGTCTATGGAACAAACTAAAGAACAAAATATCGTATCCCGCTAACTTATTAAGCCAGAAAGTATGTTACCCCTTCTAATTTGTATACTTCTTTGTATCTCAAATCAGACCCTTTTTAGAATATGGTACTCATATATGAGGAATGACGTCTCCCACAACTCAGTGTTGATTTCATTCACACGCTTATAGAAAAGCTTTCTTCTTTTACCCACCGACGGGCTGTAGCTTGTTCATATTCACGGCTTTTGCTCCGAGAAACTAGACAGTATAATTCCTTATTTAGCAGCTTCGAACAGAAGAAAGCGTAGTGCCACTCTAATGCATCTCTTGACAACTTGAGAGGCCCACACTTTTAACCTTCTTCATTCTTTTATTCCTAGAGTGTCCAAAGAGTGGAACCTACCGCTTGCAGTGGTTTTTCCTTTGTCTTTAAATTTCCAAATATTTTAATCCAGTTTTAACAAACTACCTCTTACCAGACTTAAGACACTTACGGTACCTTAGTTCTGGTTAGTATTAGATAGTTTTATTAATATAGTGTCCAGACTATGGAAGCTACTGCTTGCAGTGGTTTTTCCTCTTCCTCCAAATGTTTAATTATTCTAATCCCATCTCAATAAACTACCTCTTACCACACCTAAGACACTCACGGTATGTTAGTTCTGGTTAGTTGTGGTTAGTTCTGGTTAGTATAAGATAGTTCTATTCCTAGAAAGTCGGGACTGTGGAACCTACTGCTTGCAGTGGTTTTCCCTTCTCCTCCAAATTTCTAAATATTTTAATCCCGTCCTAATAAACAACCTCTTACCATACTTAAGACACTCACGGTATGTTAGCTCTTGGGATTTAAGCCTTCGTGGATGTGGATATATCAATGAACATCCATTGTTTTATGTATAATGATTTTTAATGTATATAGCCAACTAGAAACTTAATTTGCTAGTAAATGTAGAACACACGTTTTATTAATATTTATTTGGAAACTTGCTTATTTAGGATTTAAAGTCTTCTTCATGTTCAGAATATTAAATATTTTTACAAGGTTACACCCCGAACAAACTAATAAGTCTATCAGGGTCACTGAGGAGTAAGTAATGTGAGTAAGCTTAATAATACACAAAATTAAGCTATATTTGCTAGATAGATTACATAAAGGGGTTTAATTCGGATTGCTAACTTTTAAAAAAATTTACGATAAAATCACCTTTAAATAAAACAAGGTGCAAATGCATTAATATTAAATACTTTCTAAAGAGTTTTCTTTCAAACACTAATGAACATTAGAGTTAGGTGTCCTGAACGGCGCGGCGTAGCCAAGAACATATTCTTGCCTCCAGCCAAGTTGCTCCAACTCGCCTATATTTTGGTTACTAATATTTTAAACAAAAAACTTTAAATTTCTTTTAATACAAGAGGCCACCCCACTGCCTCTACCAATTCGGTTACTTCTCACTAAATTAACATTTTTAACGTTATTATTACCTAGTATGATAATCTAGAAAAGTTTCTAAGAGATCAATCACTCCAAAAGAACTCTCGCTCACCCCCTTTATTATAAGGTGGTGTAAATAATGTAAGATGTTAAGTGGACTATATTTATTATTTATTTAGGCGTTATCATTATACATTTTTTTAAACGAGAATCGACAAATACGAAAAAATGGCAAACTAGTGGCTCAAACGAAAACTTACCAGATTCTACCTTGTGATTTATCCAGTCGATGGGAGAGCCCCCGTGCAACTTTAATGTTCAGAAAATCCACACTGAACCACTTAACAAGTCATGGGATTTTATGACTTCTAGGCGCTTTAAATTAATGCAAAATTTACGACAACGAACACATGCTTTGAAATCTTTTAAATACGCATTAGCAATGCCTTATAATGTTGATTTGAATTACCTTCTAGGGGATTAACTTATTATAACGAGATATTAACTTAGAAATTTATTAAAAAATTAAAATAATTTTTACCTTGTACTTTCTTTTCTTTATAATATTTTAATTTTAGACTATAGATAATGAGTCCCAATTAAATCAGATTTATTTAAGAGGCTATCTGCATAACAACATTAATAATATAACAGATGGCCTTCTTAAGGCGACCCAGGGGAACTACGGTTTTTTTGCAACAGGTCACGTTGCAAGAAAGCACATATTACAAATAAGCGGTTACAAATGTAAATATGACCTAATGGAGATACCTGTGAAGTCTACACAAAATTATGTAGCTTTTCCCATGTCTCTGAAATCGCCTTACAGAAAATTAGTTAACAAATGGTAAGTAGACATTTTATATTAATTATTATTGGTATTATATTTTGAGAGTGAAAGAAGGTAAATTATAGTTGTTTGCATATATATCTAAAATTATTAAAATTTTAAGAAAATTAGTAATAAAGAAAATTGTAGCTATTAAAATTCTTTGTAGAAAAGATTTTGGACCTTTTTTGTAGAATTATATAATGGATATATACTGCAAAAAACTTTTTTTAAAGCTACTAAAGATAATTCCAGTTAAAACTTATGGATAAACAAGACACAGTTTTGGCTGTCCCTATAGTGCTTAACTATTTTATTTAGTCTTTACAAGTTTTTTTTCTGTGTATCTTTATCAATTTCTAAGTAATGTTCTGTCTCTTTGCCAAGCATTTAAACATGATTGCCCATGACATTACCCACACTCAGCAGAACAGCGAAATCCTTATTTTTTACAATTACAATTTACACAGCCTTTAGTGCAGTTGAAGCATATAGTATTTAGTAACTAATCAAAAGCTAGTAGCAAGAGATTACAAATAGGTTCTAGCTTAATATTGGTGTGTTCTGAGCCGTAGTCTTTAGGATTTACTTAATTCTCAAGTAATTGGTGGATTTGCAAATAGACTCTGAGTAAATGATGTTATGATGTACTAAATGCGGGCGATAGATTTTCTAATGTAACTGACTTATTTAGTCAAAAAGAATTCTTTTAAAAATATGAAAAACGCAGGTAAGCTCTCAGAAACGCTGGAAGGTCGAATGTATTTAGTTTTGTCCGAGTCTGAGTACCGTGATAGGTACTGAAATGACTATTGGCTTATTTTTCTGTAGACATTTTTAGACCAATTTTAATAATAAAATATTTCTTATATAAATTTGTAATGTATTAATGAATATGAATATTCTGATGTGCGGCAGTTCTATTCAGATAAAATTTAGTATGTACCGTTAAAAAAATGAATTTAACGAAAAAAAAGTGTGGGAACCTGTTTTATGTTAATTTTATTAAATATAATAGTTCTGTTTATAGTACCCTTTATATGAAACAACTGGAGAAGTGTAGCGGGATGAGGGCAGGCAAATAAAACCACTATTGTATATTTATCCCAACGTTTCGTGGCTGGATTGCCTTTTATCTAAGGGCCTATAATTAGAAAAAGACACATTACAAGACCGTGATATGAACCTAATATCTTAAACATCAAAAAACACTAAAACATATTATGAGGCAAAAAGGTCGGAAGAACAACCCCAAGCCACCCATATCCATGAAAGTCAGGAATTAAAAGATTATTTTTTTTCCTTTTTTCTTTTTTAAACAAAATTAAAGTATGGTCTCAAAGTTAAATTATTAAAATATAATAAAACTTTCAAAAACCAAATATATACATTTTGTTTTTCTCTATAAAAATCTTTACAAGAAAACTAGATAAGAACAAGCCAAAAAAATTCAATAATAATAAAATTTAAGTATAAACATATATTAGGATTCGAACTGGGGACCTCTGGCTTTGGAACTTATACTTACTTACTTCGTTCATACATATAAACACAATACTTCTAAATCTACTATATACTATATTTACAATATAAATATGTACAAGCGATTATTTACATATTATGTACATTCGTGATTGCCTTTTCAGGCTTTGCGAATGAAAAGCAACCGGGGAGGGTTGGGGCTGGTGGTGGCCCGGGGTAGGTGTTAAATATTGGTTAAATAGCGTTTTCCGATCAGTGATCTTTCAAACACTGCTAGACACTTGTTCTACTAAAAGTTTGGAGTAAAGAATTATTTTTGTTTGAGCTGCTATTTTCCATATTGTGGTTTAAATGTTTTACTGGAAAAAGTAACAAAAAACCAGTTTGATTTGCATTAGGTACGGCGTAGCATCAGGTACAAGTAGCATGAAACATCACTCGGTCTGTCTGTTTTGTCTGGTACTTTGGCATTTGTCCTCCATATTGTGCTTAACATTTACTCTCTCATTCATGCTATTCACTCCTTCATTCATTCCTCATGCATTCTTGTTACGTACATGTATGTCTTGTTTGTGTATTGTTTCGTGCATCAAATGTTACTAATTATATTTAAGTACCTACTTAGTGCTTGTCTGGGATTTTCGGTAAAGATTGGTTTATGGGATTGAAGTGTAGAAATAATTAGGATTACTCATCAACTCCGTAATAAAATGGTAGTCTTTTGTACAGTGGTTTGTGTGTTATGTCATCGTAGTGTCTGAGCCGCGTCAGGTCTCGTGTCAGGATAGATTTTGGCGGCAGTGTTTTATAAAATTTGTCTGCCACAGAATATATATATTCATCAATTCTTGGCATGTCTGTCAGGTCGTGTAGTTTATCTATCCTTGTGTAACGCCTAAAGGACGTTACGCAGCGTAAAATTTTATTTTGGTATCTCTGTAGTCTTGAGATCTGAGTGTTTTGATATGCTGCACCAGACTGGTGCAGCATATGTTATTGCTGGTCGAATAATTTGTCTATATATAGTCAGTTTATTACGGGGTGACAAGCAGGATTTTGGGGAAAGTAAATCATATAAATTATGCATTGCTGCATAAGCTCTATGCAATAACTGGGTAATATGTTGCTGGAATGAATGTCTCGTTTATTTTAATGGGAATGTTAATTTTATTATTGGTGTGCTTTTTAGTTATAATCATGCATTCGCTCTTTTCCTCATTCATACTAATCTTCCACTTCTCGTACCAAGGTCGCAGTGAAGGTGAGTCTGGAGTTGTTGTTTTGCAGCGTTTGCCGCGAATGAATGCGCATATAAAAGAGCATCATCTGCGAATAAGGCAATTTTAGTATTCGGGATAATTGTAGGGTTAGATTTATAAGCCCGACAAAAAAGGGGAAATTAACATTTTAAATATTATTTTGAACGCCAATAAAATATAAAGAACTGCCAAAAATGTTTTACGCGACGTAAAAAATTACTACCCGACAAATAAAATTATTAAGCGGCAATATTATTTTACACATAAATGAAATATTGTGCACGACAATATTTAAAATAGACAGTAAAAATATCTGATCCACAATACAATGTCAACAGAAAATTAAAACAAATAAACGATAAGAAAAAGTGTATAGCACGACAATATTATAAAAATAAAAGAATTTAATAGCACGTCAGCATAGGGCGACCAATAAGAAAGTTTTACAAGAAAGTAAGGATGGAGTTTGGCAACTATTTATACCTGTTCAAAATCAAATGCTAATTTAATCACCACTCAGCTGATTTCTGAATTTAAAGAAATGGAGGGTAAATGGGAAACGTTTGATGATTTTAAAAAATACAATTACAGCATTTGGGTTATTACTATTAACTATGTAGATTTAAGTCAATTAAAATGCACATGTCCTTATTTTTTGAAACAATTGAAGTGTAAGCATGTTTTGGGTATAAAGATCCGATTAAAATTGGTTGATGTACCGAATGCAGCCAAACTAATACCACTGGGACAAAAACGTAAACGCGGACGCCCAGCAAAGGCCAAGAAAGCTTTAATTGTTCAATAAAAATTGAAAGGAAGATATTTCTTTCATTTTTTCAGTAAATTAAAATAAGTTTATTTATTTTTTATATTTAGAAAATGTTTTGTTAAAAATCTGTTTTTTTATTTATTAATATTTTTTCACAAAATATTTGTTTTTACGTTATATATTTTTATTTGATATGTTTTTTAACGTCGTGCAATACATTTTTGTACTATTTTTTGCCTTTTATTGACGTTTAAAACACCACTTTAATCGCTAATTTCATTTTTGTCATAACATTTTGTCCTTTTTCGTGCAATGCATTATCTTGTCGTGCAATTCCATTTTTAGCCGTCGCTAAAATTTATTTATTCGCTGATTTGTTTAAAAATTGTCGTGCAAGTGATGATGGGTATAAAGAAAAAAATATCGTTATTTAAAACAGTTTTTCTATTAAACTGATGTCGTGCAAGCGACGTAAGTTGGCGTGACTTTAAATATTCCCCATAATTGTATCCTTAGAGCTAGGGCACCTTCAAAAAATATATTTTTGAAGATTATATTTCACATTTTTAAAAAAACTTGATTTATAGCTGTTTATTATGTACTTTTCTATTAAATTCAATATAATTTAAAATAAGCTACTGGACGACCCGGAATTAAATTAAATATTTTTGAGATGGATCTTCCATCCATTTGGGTGTTAAAAGAAAGTAATATTACTTCATTTGGAAAAAATAAATAGAAAACAATAGTATACCTAAAAAGTTTCTCATCTTATAGCAAGGTATACCCGTTAAAGTCATGTTTTTAGCAATTTTAAAACGAAAAGGTAGCTTTTTTTATCTTTAAAAGATTTATAATTAAAAATAATAATAAAACACAAATAAATATTAAGTATGTTAGGTCAATAATACTACGCACTGCTCTTTTCAGCTTTTAGTTATTAAATAATGAAATATAAATATCAAAATACCATTTTTATACTTAAAACTCAGATATTTTTAATGCACTAAAGTGGAATTAATACATAACTAAATTAATTGGCTGAGCTCATCTACTTTTACCTCGTAATAAGGTCGGCGAATAACGTTTGTCTGTAAATAATGACTGTCGGCAAATATTGCAAATGGCATAAAATTTGTATCATTTAATAATAAACTGTTAAGTTTAATAAAATCCTTAATCGTTAAAGGAAATATAACTTTTAGATCTACTTTTATGAAGTTAAATTGTTCTTATAAAAAAAACACTGTTTAGTTAATTGATTTATTATACATTTTATTAATGCACCTTTTGGTTGCTATATTAAGATAGTTAAAATAAAAAAATATTTAGTATTGTATTAAATAAAGAAATATCATTAAAAGTTATATGAAGTATTTTAGAAAACCTTTGTTTATTTTTCTTTATATTTGGACTTAACATTTTTTTTTAAACAGACTTGCCAAAACTAATATAATAATTAGTATATCAGGTATTATAATTTATAACAATAAATCAAAGAGTTTTGACTTAAAGCGATATTATGCAAAGAGGGTAAAAGGAAAAAAAATAAAACTTTAAATGTGTGTAGCACTATATCAGCTGACAAAATAATAAAACTTAATTAATTTATAAACATATAATATTGAATTAGAAGTGGTTCTACCCAAAATCAAAAAATATAGCAAGGGATCTACGAGACTACCAGGTTTTTGGGGGAAACCTACGACTTATATTGAAGCAACTTTTCAAATAATAAAAAAAAATATTATAAAAAAATTTGATTTTTTTTTACTATTAAAGTAAGTAAAAGTTTAAATTAATCAATTTTCATATATATATTTTTTTATCAATAAAAAAGTTATAAGTATCTTGGCCGACAGAATGTTATTTTTTTATTTAATTAATTGAGTTAAAACTTAATTGAATACCATTATACATGTTATAGTATAAATCGTTTAAAACAAACAGTTTTTTAACATTTGTCACCATTTATTAAAGTATCTCCAGGAACTTTTTATACTCAATAATATACAAGGAAATACATTAAACATTATTTATAGCTTTAGGACTAAAAAAAATAAATTACAACTATTTTTATAGACTCACTTATTTTCTCAAGACCCTTTTTTTATTGTTTTTTAATACATAACCCTTTAATTATGTAATAAATGATGTTTCATTACATTTTATTTGACTATAACTAAACGTTAATGGGCCCCTTGCATTAAATTTATTTTAATATTAAAACACGTCAAATCTCTATCTGTGTCTATTAACGAACAATTTCCCAAATATATTTTTTTAGAAAAATTAGTTTCGGCGCAATTACGATTTAAGGTTTAAGTCTGACCCTTTAAAATTGTCGTCAGACCAAAACCCCATGAGATGACATAAGTATTGCCACGTATTATTAGTAGTTCCATCAAGCTAGCAGGGGTAAATTAGCAAAACTCGATAAAAAAATCACTTGAGTTTATAGCTAAGTTGTTGGTAATTAGTTGCTAGAATAGGAATTTTGTTGCTAAGGCCGATTTAAAAAAATCAAAAATACTGCTTTATTGATATAAAGATGGCAGGAATTTTTGATAAATCGTTAATTACCTTAAATTTTAATTTTTACCACGTTATCGACGGCAGTGATTTTGTTGCTGTACAGGCAAGCACTCAGTTGCTTTTATACTACCAGCAACAAAATAGTTTTTGATAATACTCCTATTTGTTTTATTTATTTTTTTTAATTTTTCGTTACATGCTATTTTGAATTTCATTTTTCATCACGTTATCGACGGCAGTGATTTTGTTGCTGAACAGGCAAGCACTCAGTAGCTCCTATAGTACCAGAAACAAAATAGTTTCTGATGATCCACCGATTTGTTTTTTTTATTTTTTAATTTTTCCGTTGCATGTTACCTTAAATTTTATTTTTTATAACGTTATCGACGGCAGTGATTTTGTTGCTGTGCGAGCAAGCACTCAATTGCTTCTATAGTACCAGAAACAAAATAGTTTTTGCTGATCCACCAATTTGTTTTTTTTTTTAATTTTACCGTTCCAAGGTAGCATGTAACGGAAAAATAAAAAAAAACAAATCGGTGGATCATCAAAAACTATTTTGTTGCTGGTACTATAGGAGCAATTAAGTGCTTGTCTGCACAGCAACAAAATCAGTGCCGTTGATAACGTGGTAAAAAAAATTTAAGGTAGCATGTTTTCAAAAAAAAATAAAAAATGTTTTTTGTAATATTTTGATATTGCGAATTTATAGCAACAAATTAGCAACCAAATCCTGTAATACAGTCGACAGGTAATTAAAGGTTTATCAAAAATTCCTGCTATCTTTATTTCAATATAGCAATAATTTCGATTTTTTGAAATGGGCTTGAGCAACAAAATCCTTATTTTAGCAACTAATTAGCAATAAATTAGCTACAAATTTCAAGAATTTTTTTATTGAGTGTAGCTTGATGAAACCAATATTAGTTTGTTTTTGTTTGGGTAAATTTATTTTATTTAGAACAAAAAAAATTCATTGCATTTCTTTATTCCAATTTAAGGTAAATTGGTTTAATGTCAATTAAATATGCAACATATTAAACGTAGCGTAAATTACACCCCCAAAATCCATGGCAATTTCCACAAAAAAAACATTTCACCAAAAGCAGCTTTAAAAACTCTTCTAATCGTTTGAGGAAACACCTGGTGAGTAATTATGAATAACGACTTTTTGAACCAACGCAATACGTTTTTTGTTGATGTGTTTTTGTTAAACGAAAATAAACAAATTTAAGTATTCTACTTTTAAAATAAACAAATAAAAATGGCACTTATTCAAGAATAAAAAATCAAAAGTGTTTGAATACCCAGATTAGCTCAGTTGGTATTTTATTCCATTCGCTTTCATTCGAGATGTAATATTGGAACTTGGCCCAGTGACCTCTGTAGATAAGGCATTATAAGTATGTATTGTAAGCATATTTTTCGCCGAAAAGTTTTTTTATTTGAATTTTAAATGCTTGTAACCTTGTTATAAAATTTCTTCTTAAAAATAGTAGCAATATGCTATTCAGATATAAAGGCTTATATTTAGCCAATAAAAAAATATGTGCAAGGGGCCTACTATAGCTTTTAGTAGAACTACCCAAATAAAAATGGTGTCTTTATTTCTACTACGCAAAATAATTTAAATATTTAGTATACTCTGTTTCATTGCAAGCGATAGTAATAAAATTTTACGGAATGTCTTAAGATTCGTAAACCATAGGCGCGCTAGGGATATGTATCTTTATATATATATATATATATATATATATATATATATATATATATATATATATATATATATATATATATATAATTTTTATATATATATATATTTATATATATATATATATATATATATATATATATATATATATATATATATATATATATATATTATATCTTTATTCTTAATTGCAAATAAGGTTAATAAATATTAAAAGTATTTTGATTTCTTGTGTCGTGTCAACTAAAATTATACCAATTTTCTATCTAATATTTTTATTATTTACTATACTTATTTTTTGTATACGATTGCACGGTTTAATGTTCTGTTTTTAGATTTGTTGATAACAACACAAAATAATGTAAATGAATTTAAATATTAATCCTTCCATAATTAAAATAAATATTTAAATAAAATAAATATTCTAAGAAGTTGTTAGGCCTAATTCAATCTGCCTTCCTAATGACGCACCGACGGCCATTCTTTGGCAGACCAATTAGGTTTGGTTACTGTCTACTTGTGATAGTCCTTATTTGGCAAACTAATAATCTTTCTAAATGTGCAATTGTAGTTCTTATTATTGTTACAGTGTTATAGTGTTACAGTTACCAAAATGGCTTGTTTAACAACACGTGCACACCTCGGCCATTTAACATTAAACAAAAAGGGTACTGTAAAAAACGTATTTGATTATATCACAAATGAGCAAAACTGTGATTTAAGTGTGGATGATAGAGTTGAAAAATGTGATTTAATTTGTACCTAACATAGTCTGGCACTGTGGTGTATTTTTAATATGCATTATTGTTTAATTATAAATGTTTACCTTTTGTTTATTTTATTATTTTAATTAGTGCATTTTTAATATTTCAAATTTTATTGTTGTACTTGTAAAATAGTTTTTTATTGTTTTAAGTATTTTATAAGCTTAGTTTAAAAGTAATAACGATTGCTAAACAAAAATGTAATTTTGTCTTACGGGAAAATAAATAAATAAAACTTGTAAGTATGTTTTTACATTTTTACTTAAACCTAGGTATTAATTGTCGAATATTAAAATATATTATAAAAAATATGATTCCTATTTAAAAAAAAATTAAAGCCTTTTTAACAAACACCAGCCTAAGCGTAAGCCACTGTCAAGGGTTTTATAGCATTATTTGGCCGGCACTACGTTATTCTTTTGTTGTTCGACCCAAAGGGCTACCTCATATTAGACCGGGGCCGGGAGGAGTACCGGCAGCATTCCAATTGTCTATTGAATTATTGTTAATTGAATTCTAAAATATTTATACCCGTACTAATACAAGAAGCTTATTAGCATAAATTTAAATATTTTATTACTATTGCTTGCAACAAAACAGAGTATAGCATTCTGTAACTTAGCTTTCTGCGTAATAATAATATGTTTTTTTTAGCCTTAATAAAATGGGAGAGTCAGGCGTACATAATTATATAGCATCACTAATGAAACCCCGTCTTCTCAATTGTGAACAAAAACAGAGTTTCCAAAGTGCGGGAATAAATGATTTGTCAACTTCCTTTATACTACTCGGAATGGGAATAGTTATGGCAATAATGGTAATAGTTATGGAATGCCTCTGGAAAAAGAGGAAGATAATTTATTCAAAGCTTAAAAATAAGGGGTTTAATCCAACTATAGACTTTATTAGATAAATAAAAAATTGCACAGGTTAATGGGCTAGATTATGGTAGGCCTAAAGATCACTTGTGCTTTAGTGTTTTTGGATTTTAGCTGCTTTGCAAATAGAAAACTCTGTAGAGTATTTGCAAATAAATTATTGTTTGAGCAACTTAGAATATGCGTTTTATTTATAACGATTTTTTTTAAAGAAAAGTTAATGAGTTTAAAACGCCGAATTAATTGCAAAATAGCCCAAAAATGTTTATTTCCTAGCGGCTTTCAATGAATGGACATGAAGATCCACTTACAAAAATAGTCAAAATGGTCCATATCGCGTATCTACGACCTGCAAAGGGTCCATGTTAGTTATCACAAACACATTTAAAGTTAATGAATTTATAAAATTTCATTTTGGTTAGGCAGTGGGTTTTCAAAAACCGAAAAATATGGCGAGTGGTTTACATGATAAACAAGTTTGGGAACCTATAGCTATTTTTGGAAAATGCAAAACAAATTTTAAATTTTAAAAAATTTAAAAAACAAAATGAAATTTTCACCGTTTTGTAGGAAAACTTTTTGAAAGAATGATGACTATTCCAATTTTTTTTTGTATTATTTTACAGGTTGTATTCTTTACAATAATTTTATCCAAAGCGACGATCTACCAAGAACTATTTTTGGTTTTTTAACTATATGGTTTTATTTAGTACTAGTGAGAAATTTATATATTCTTTTTTATTTGATTTTTTTTAAAAATGTCGTTTCTGTATTTAACGGTTTATCACGGCAGTTAACTTTTTAGATAAATTGAAATATTTATAAGTATCCTTTTAATAGTTAGCTAAAATTTTATTTAAAAGAAAAATAATAACGCGTCAGTAGTGCCGCAGAAGCCATTAAATTTTAATTCGATAAATAAGCACTTTATAAAGTTTTCGTGGGCGTTACATATTCTGTATTCAGGATTTTTTTTTATTTTTTCTTTTTTTTGGAAATATAGACATTTATCTCGACACGTTCTTTTAACTTTTTAAAAACGTTATTAATGACGTAGATACGATGATTTTCTAAAGGCTCTATTTTACTTAAGTCCAATCATTATAGCAAAAAAAGGACATTTTTGTAATTATTGTTAACAGATATCTGATTGCGTCCTAACTTTCGAAATAACCGGTAGAATACTAAAATCAAAAATCTAACCAATTTTCTTTCAGATAATTTTTTTAAACAATAATTATTTAAAAAAGGGCCTTTTTTCATGTTTTCTTTAAATATAACAAAAAGTACTGGCTGCATTACTCTTCTCATAAAAAACCGTTTGTAGGAAATTTAAAAACCTACAAAAGGGTTCCTAAAAAATCCCGATTCGACCATTTTTCACCGAGAAAAGCCGGAAAAACGCTTAAAACAGACCTTTTTTCAAAAATTCGTATCTCAGGTAATTTTCAATATTAAGAGCGGATTTTTTGGGAAATGGTAGTCAATAACATATAATTTAAGCTGCCGAAAAATGAAAATTTTCGCATTAATAGTTTTTATGCAATCGCACTATAAACAAATCAGGCCCTATCTTGCAAGTGCCGTGAATATTAGGCAAATGGTCCGATTTGAATTTTTAAAACGGCTTTTTAAAGTTGAGATTAAAAGCTAAAAGTTGTATATCTCACATTTTCATAAAAGTTTAGAGAACATTGTTAAAAAATGCTTGTACACCTAGCGCGTCTAGCGAAAATTCCGTCAAGCGTCCAATGCACGCAGCCCGTCTCACGCTTTTCATTCGCTGCTGGGTGCCCCTCCTCGTCCTGGTCGCCAATTTTCGCTCGACGCGCTAGGTTCACAAGCATTTTTAAGAATGTTCTTCAAACTTATATGAAAATGTAAGATACATATTTTGTAGCTTTTAGTCTCAACTTTAAAAAGCCGTTTTAAAAATTCAAATCGGACCATTTGTCTAATATTCACGGCACTTATAGAGAGATAAGGGCCTAATTTGTTTATAGTGCGATTGAATAAAAAATAATAATGCGACAATTTTATTTTTTGGCAGCTTAAGGTATATGTAATTGACTAGTATTTCCTAAAAAATCAGCTCTAAATATTGAAAATTAACGGAAATACGAATTTTTAAAAAAAGGTCCGTTTAAAGCGTTTTTCCGGCTTTTCTCAGTGAAAAATGGTCGTATTGGGATTTTTCAAAAACCATTTTGTAGGTTTTTGAAGTTTCTACAAACGGTCCTTTATAAGTAAAGTGATAAAGCCAGTACTTTTTGTTATATTAAAAAAAAAACGAAAAAGGGCCCTTTTTTTAATAATTATTGTTTAAAAAAATACCTGAAAAAAATTAGTTGGATTTTTAATTTTAGTAATCTACAGGTTATTTCGAAAGACATAGCGCAGTTGGATATCTGTTAACATTAATTACAAAAAAAATCTATAATGATTGGACTACTTGGCAGAGGATCATTGCCTAGCCGAGGTAATTTGTAATGCACGTTATTTTAGTATATTTATGGGTTAACTTAGAACACACTATAACATTTTTAATATTGCATTTAAAAAAAAAAACAAAAAAAATATAATTTTAAGGGTTTTTGAAAAGTCCTGTTTTTGAAATTTGTATTTTTTTGTCTGTCCAGTCAGTATAGTTTCCTTTACAAACAAATAAAGCTTAGTTAACCGACTTTTAAAATATAGGATTATCTGAACTTAAAAATTAATAAACCATAAATTAGGTAATGCAATAGGAATTATCAATATTAAATATCTTGTATTAATCCAGCTAATTCTATCTTTTTTATGTCGGATATCCAAGCAACATTTGTATATGAAGGAAATTATACTGGCTACACAGCAAAAAAAACAAATTTGTAAATCAGGACTTTTCAAACTCTCTGAATGTTATATATGTGTTCGAAGTTAATTGATAAATGTATTAGAATAAGGGACATTACAAATTATCACCTTAAGGCAATGATCCTCTGGCAAGTAAAATAGAGCCTTTAGAAAATAATCATATCTACGCCATTAATAACTTAAAAAAAAAAAAAAAAAATTAATAACATAAAAAAAAAAAAAAAATTTTTTTTTTTTTTTTTATAAAAAATATATATAACCTTTCGACGTAAATGTTCATTAAAATTTTAAATACAGAATATGTACTGCTCACGGAAACTTTAAGAAGTGGTTATTATGTGGCGCTACGGACGCCTTACTAAATTTTTCTCAAATAAAATTTTAACTAAGTATTAAAAGGACACTTATTAACATTTAAAATAAACCAATAAATTCAGAAAGGACACATTTTAAAGATATTAATTTTTTTTAAAGAATATTATTATCCTGAGAAACCGAGCAGATATCAAAAATCGGAAAAACCTGTCTTTTTTGGTTAATGGACTAATGAATAACACTCTATAATTAAAAAATGAAAAATATTTTTGTAGATCGTCGCTTGTGACAAAGTTTTTGTAAAAAAGAGGACTTATCTCTTGCACCCTGTAGAATACAAACAGGAAAAATTAAAAAAACAGAAATAGTCATCTTTTAGGACTCAAGCTACATCCCAGTTGTCGACCATGTCCGCTCTTTAGAAGAGAATGGACGCATACTCACTTCTAAATGCACGATTTGGATTTTTGAAAAATTTCTGATTAAGAAACTTTGTCTGCCAGCCAAAACTTGGCAAGAAATTCATACGTTTCAAACTATTTAAAGTTCAGTATGAAGAATTTAAACATAAGAGGGGAGAAGAGATTGGCTATGAGAGATGGATGTATGAATTGTTATGTAAAAACAATGTTGAAGGGTGCTTTCCTAACGGTTAGGGAATTCTGAGAATTACCTGAACGAAAAAAAAATATCACACAAATGGTGACAAAATTGTACGGCTGAAAGGTCCTTTTCAAAACTAAAGCTTTTAAAAAATAAACTCCGAAGTTCCATGGCCGAAGACAGATTAAATATTTCGGCTTTCCTAAGTTTAAAGAGTGATGTTTTGAGGGAAAAAGACTTCGACGAAAATAATTTGGCTTGCAGGTACCTCTAAGTTAATTTTGAATAAATTTTGTGTTAGCCAACTTATTTAGTTGCTCTCTTCTTTAGCTTGACCTTAATAGAAACTTTCAACAGTTAACCACAAACAATTTGAGGGCCTCCACCACAAGCTCTGCCTATGGGCCGCCGAAGTCTTAATACGGCGCTGTTGCTACCCCTATGATCTGGAAAGGATTTTATGCAATGAAACAATTAATGTAATTTCAGATAGTATTTATTAATCACGTTTCTTATACTTTTATTATAGGTAAGTAATAGTCATGGTAGCTATTCTTTTGCGTTCGCAATTTTTTTTATTCTGTTATAGTGTTACTCAAAGCTTGCCTTAAATCATGTTCCACATTAAAAGGGTTTCTGGCTTTTGTTTTTCTTGTTACAAAGTTTGGAACATCACTTCCACATCTATAGGTGGTAGCAAATGAAACTAACATTCTAAGAGCTCTAGCAGCTATTATAGGATATTAGAAATTTAAAAAATCCGTTTTGTTTGTACTTTCCCCGAATGGTTCTAGAAATTTTACCTTTGATACAACACCTTTAAAATTATATTATTGGTAGATAATAAATAAAATATCTAAAAGCTGAACTGAATTTTAATATCCAAAAGTTAAATTGACGATTGCTTTAGTAAGGCCATTATAGCAGGTAAATGTGAAACTCGAAAACTTTTACTTTAACAGTTTTAGGTTTATCATTTACCAATTGCACACACAGGACATAGATTTTAACTATGCTTTTATTTTTTCAGATCCCATCAGGTGATCCGGCTAGCATAGGTTAGCTTTTGCATAGCATAACACCTTTTTTATTTTTTGTCAAGCTTAGTGCTAACAGTCTTTGTCACATCATCCTCAAACATTCCTAGCCGGTGGCGGTGTGTCTGGAATTTTTCCTTTTGATAACTCAAAACTAGGCAATTAATCGCGGGGAGCCGAAAAGCACTTAATAAAAACTGATAAACGCTAAAGATAAAAAAACTGTTAAAATCTTCGACCATATACCTACCTAGAGGCAGACTTATGACGATAAGTCTAAAACCATTTTTCCTCGTTCTTACTGCTGGTTGCACACAACGTAAGTATGAGGTTATAGACTTATGAGTTTACCTTTTTTTTCTCTTACTTTGTGTGCAATCAGCACGAAGAGTGGGAAAGAAAAGTTGTTAACTTACCGAGATAAGTCTGCCTTTAGGTAAGTGTGTAGGTAGGTAGGTTTAAAGTGATTGGGTATAACACCCTTCCACTAGGTAAGTGTGTATCAATGTCGTTAATGATACGTGACGTAATTCACTGTGATTGGTGTTTTACGTATCATGGCGGACTGCTGAATTTTGTAGTTTTATTTTGAAAAATAAAATCAATATTTATTATATTTTAAAAATAAAACGTTTTTTATTATCCATAAATTTTATTTGATATGATAAATACAAAATATTAGTAATTTTTACACTGCTCATCATTGTTTGGTAGATGAAAAAGTTTGTTAAAAAAAGTAGTTCCGTAGTTTTGGCAATAAATTATAAGACAAAAAACATTAACGTTAATAAGATATTTAATAAAAAATTATAAGATGGACTAAAAGCATATAGTTTTCCTTTTATGCCTTGTTGGTCCTGGCGAAAAGTCCTGAAAGGCGAGCTGCCACTGCAGTGTAAAATAAATAAGTTATAATTGTATTTATTAAGTTTCTTAACACTAATTAAAAATAGAAACAAGCAAACGAATAATTTCTCGAGCATTTTAAACTTTAAAACTCATTTACACTATACTCAACTATAATTTATTGGTTTTAATTTGGAAAAATATAAAGCTACCAAATAATTATTAAAAGTTACGAAAGTTTTTTAAGCTCAAATTATAAAACCAAACTAATAAAATAATAAAAAACTTTACTAAAGGTTTTTGAATCTCATTTTAGCATTTTATTTTTATTTAATCTTTTTTTTAGATTCATAGAAACAACTTTTAATTGGCAGGACATATTGATTTTACCTAAAAATTCTGAGAAGTGGTAAAACCCTATAATTATTTTGAGTTGTTAAACATTTATTTCAGAACCATAAATTAAATATTAGTGATATAGTAAAAGATCATCTTAGCACAAGTAAACATTTTTAGTATTCAAAAACTTATTCTTAAGTTTGTGTAATGCAATTTGTAAAGAGTCAAGGCTATACGATGCTTAAAGCGATTAAAAAAATAATACTCATAGCTTAAATTTTTTAACTTAAATGAAATTTATAAGGTCGCTTCAAGACTAAATTTAATTTTCAAATTTTTAAATTTAAATACCTAATTAGCCATTAAAATTTTGATTATTCCAAATATTCTACATAACTTTTATATAACGTAGGTTTAGATTTCAGGTCAGAAGCAACATAAAACACCGTATAGAAATTACAACATAATACTGACATACACAGGGTATCACCTAATTAATCTAGAATATTTAAGAGGGTGATTTCTTAAGTGTTTGTATGAAAAAAGTTAACATAAAAGATATATAAATATATCGCAAAAAATGTCTTCTTTCCAAAATACAATTTATCCAATTTTTTTGTTTTTTTTTTGTTATTGTAAAATTAAAATGTCTTTTTTCCAAATACCTTTAATATTTACAGTGTTTGTATAAGAACATGTTATAGTGCAAAAAGAAATGGTATATGATTTTTACTGATATGTTTTAGTTTGTCAATATTTTTTCAGTTGCCGCTTAGTTTAGGAAAAAAAGGTATTTTATTAAAAATGTACGAAAAGTAATTTTATTTTAAAATGATCACATAACTTCTTTGAAAACCAGTAAGTAACTTGGTGTATTCCTCATAAACAATGAATACAAGCATGTTAAAACCAATAAACACTGTAAATATAATAGGTTTTAAAAAATAAAATTGTTTCGATCTTCCCATAATTACAATAAATCGAAAAATAAAACAACCTGCGTTTTGAAAAAGGAATATTTTTCGACATATGTAAACTTTTTTTTCATAAGAACACTTTAGGAATCGCCTATCTAAATATTTTAGATTACTTAGGAAACACTCCCTATAAATTCATAGACGAGCGGAGTTTATTAGGTACCTTTTAAAATTAAAAACAATAATAACACTTATAGTCCAGTCACTGGGAAGGAAAATACGTCATTACCTCCGAATTCTTTATAACTGCATGAATTTTTCTGAAAATTTGAGATTAAGCTTATCTTACCTTTCACTTCAAAAATCACATACGCTCTAGGTGCGCTTTTTGTTTTAAAGGGGTAAAAACTACCCCTTATTGAAAAAATTGAAAAACTCGGTTTTAATTATTGTATTCATTTAAATCTTGTTTATTTATGTGTCTTAAATATTGTTACGTGTTCTTTAACATGAAAATTAATTATTTACAATTTTCAGCCCTTGCAACTCCCAAAAACCTTTAAAAACTAATACTCGTTATAAAAATAATATGAAAAAAGTTTTAGCAGCTTAAAATATTTTAATTATGTATTTAAAGAAAAATATTATTTAATATCCTGCTCATATAATAATTTTTTATTAACTAGAGTTTTAACCCTTAAAACCACTCCTTTTTTATATTTGTAACGATTTAAAACATTTTAAGTGTTAATATTTTTTTACAAAAATTTATTTTTTGCTATCGAATATCTTTTTATTGCAATAATTAAACCCTTTAAGCCACCCCTTTTTGCTAAAATGAATTTAAAAAATTTTACGATTAAAACATTTTGGTGTGATTTAGCCAAAAATTTTTACTTATAGAAATATTTTATGATAATTGCAATATTTCAACCCTTACAACTACCTAATTTTGTAAAATGAATTTAGAAATAAATTTTGATTTAAAACATTTTTAATGTTGTTTTTCAAAAGAAATTTATTTCTTGCTGTCGAATATCTTCCTATCATTATTGCAATATTTTAACCCTTAAAACCACTCCTTTTTGCTAAAATGAATTTCAAAATATATTTTACGATTTAAAAAATTCTTAGTGTGCATACTTTTTGGAAAATATTATTATTTTTTTACTTATAAAATAGCTTTTTATTATTGCAACATTTTAACCCTTTAAGCTACCCCTTTTAACGAAAATGAATTAAAAAATATTCATATAAATGCTTCAAAATAAATAATTTTTTGATATTCCAAAATTTATTTTAAAAAGTGCTATTAGTTTTTTTACAATAACTTCGTTAATTTTAACACGACATCCACCGAAAACCATTCTAAAGGAAATTTTATGGGCTTTAAGGCTATGATTGTAAGAATACTCTAAAGTCCTTCATATTTAAACAGTCAAGGGCCAAAGGGCCGGAGACAGGTGCTCCATGTGCTATAAAACAAACTTCAACCAGCTATATCTCCGTTATTTTTAAATTACAGCAAAAATTAAACAACCAAAATTGTAAAAAACTAGAATTTTTATATTATCATTTTTACGTATCTTTTATAGTTTTTGTGTTAACTGATAAAAAAGATTTTTTTAATATTTACAAAAAATATATACAAATATTTAATCATGTTTTTTTCAAAACCTAGACATTTTAATGTGGCTAAACTTTTAGATCTTATAAGTACCACTAAAATGAAGTAAATTGTAGAAGAAATGTAATTAATTTCAATCCTAACGAACATGACGTTAGTTTTAATGCGCTTTTTTTCACAAAAATTCGAAAAATTCATCATTCTTATGCTCGTATCTTACGTAAATTTTATGCGAAAGACCTTTACTAGTGCTCAATTTAAAGGCCTTTTTAAGCTCTTTAAAAAGTGTTCTATGAGTTTTTTTCGAAAAATGTATCCGTTTGCTGCTATTTGACGCGAAATGTTTGGGTTCAAGGATACAACGAAAAATTCCTTTTCTTTGACCAGTCATATCTCAGTTTACATTTTACTTACAACACTTATAAAAAACATTTGTTTTTAAGGGCTTAATTTTGTTTATTACATTTTTTTCCGTAATACCCTTAGTTATGGAGTTATTAATAAAAAACTGTTCAAAAATCCAATTTTTTAAATCGAAAAACCAACTTTTCAGCAGCGAATAACTCGGAAAGTATTGATCTAGCGAAAAAATGTATATTACACTTTTTGCCTAAAATTTGCCCTTCTATCGAATTCCAAAGTTGTTTTAAGTAAAAAAATTACAACCCTCTAGAAAGGGTGGTAGCGCATATCGGCACTATGTGACTTTTGTTTCTGAAGTACTTAGTTATTAACACACAAAATTTCAAATAAATTGATTTAGTTATAAAGAATTCGGAGGCAAAGCCCCCAGTGACTGGACTATTTACTAATACGGTAATTCTATTATCACGTTATTGGTATTTTGGGGTCTTTTTAACACCATCCAATTCTTTTTTACCATAGTATAATAAAAAAGAAAACAAAAAAATATTTTAGATATTTTTACCAATTTGGTTATAAATGTCACATACAAAACTTACAATTCAGATAATCAACATTCATTTTTTTTGCTTTTAGTCATCTATAATATTTGACATAAATATGCATATCGGCTAAAAAATACGTAGACGTTATACGAGCTTAATAATTTGTAACATTTAAACGAAGAAAACTATTTGACGTATAGGTTTAAAATTATATATTTTATTTAATTAATAAGGATTAAATACTTAAAAAAATAAAATTTGCTTGTATTCAAAAAACGCTGGCAGATGGGTATAGAAAGATATATGGACATTTTGTAGGTAAATTATTGGTCAATTCAAAAATAGGATAAAATACACTATGTTCTATTAAAAAAAAAGACTTTTAATCATTATTTAATATCGGTAAAAATGCAATTTTTTTGGAACACCCTGTGGGACATATTGCTATAATACCATACGGATCTTTTAAATATATGCATTGTTTTACCCAAAAAAAAATATATAGTATCCAGCTTGGTTAGGCACGTAAATATTAAACCTTTTTGACATGGTAATGTTTCTTCAAAAAATAGCAATTAATTATTTTCTCAAAAAGGGTAAGATATAGGTAGAGGAAGATGTTGACAAAAATTACTTAGAACTTTGTGTAAAATCCGAATATGCAATAAAAAATAGGATGTTTTGTTTAACATTACAATGTTGCCATTGGTTTCGGTTAGATCTGGCAACGGTGCACTTGCCAAAATATTTTTAAAATGTAGCTTATCACCTATTATGGTTGTGTGCCAACTTTCAAAAAGTTTTTTTTTTAATTCTCCAGAACTTTTAATAGGACACTCAACGTGAATCATCCTGTATATAACATAATGAGGAGGATTCACGTATTGAAAAGGACTTATTGAGTAGTCACCAAATACTCATCACAATGGGACCGTTGGTCCTAGTCCCAGGATTAAAGACTAAGTGTTCTTTGTCCTATTGACTCCTACGAAGTAGAAAATATCTATCATCTACGTTTCGGTGGCAAGCCGTTTTCAAGATAAAAATATTTTTTAAAAGTTTAACTATTTTGTAAATCTGAAAAATTTTAATTTAGAAATAGTCCGGGAGGCCACGCAAAAAAGCCTATAAGAGAACCGCATGAAACATTTTTTTTATATTACTATGAACTATAGTCAATTCAAAGCTACACTGCTGCCTTAGCTCAGAGGGTTCAAATTGCATTTTTTTACCTTAAAAAAATGTAAAAAATCGGTGTTTTTAATATAACTCAAAAACTACTGACTTTAGAAAAAAATAGTATATAGTCAAAATTAATGGTCTGATAAAACTACGTCAGCTCTTTTTTTAAATTTTTTTGTAGCCCTTTTAGTGTTTGAGATATTAACGATTTAAATTTAAAATAAAACTCAAATATCTTAAAAAATAAAGAGTTACGAAAAAATGTAATGTACAAAAAATATGCCTTGTGATTAGCTTTATGAAAATAGTTATATACATATTTTTAATAAAATAAGTAATAAAGAAGATATAAGCAAAAAAGTGATTTTGGTTATTTAAAATTTCGCTAATAGCAATCTTTTATTGGTACAAGTAAGTATTCCAGCTACGATCCATTTAAAAATTGATTTAAAATGTTCTATTTATTAAATGAAACAAACTAATATACATGTGCCTCGAGGCAATGGGGGATAACCTAGTGGCACGGATATTTATTAATATTTTTTGCTCCAAAAACTGTATCCATACCTATCATTATTACCAAAAATAAAATTTAAATTTTATTTAATTAAAAAATAATAATAATAAGTGCCTCCTCTATCTGGGTGCTATATACCTGTATAGCTCATCGTTTAAATATTTTTAATATTGATTTAAATAATAATATTATTAATTCATAAAGACAGTTGCTCGTTCAAAATGATCTTGAGAAAATTTTAATGATATTTTTAACATACTTTTTTTATAGTTTATTTATTCAGTTAAATTTATGTTTAAACTTTAATTCAATCATTTCTTAAAGTAGTAAATAAATGGATAAATACCATAATATAAATTAAAATGGTATTAAGCCTAGGGATACCAGGCGACCTCCCTGAGTAATGAGCCTTACCCATACATGCGGGGCTCTGTATGGGTGGACCGTTATTTCCCTAGCTACTCGTGGGAACAAAATGGAAACTACAACAAAAAAAAATCAGCAAGAGGCTAGATCTGGGGGCTCCGTTGAGGGGAACTTGGATCTTGAAATTACTAAATCAATGGAGGTGGGCTCTGAATCAGGGCAAACCGTGACTATTGAGTCGGATCGCGGATCGGAGAGTGGCAGATCTGAGGCTTCAAACGTGACATCTGTTACAGTTAATGAGGACTCTGAGAAGCCGTTCAGACCGATGCGTAGGAGGAGAAACGTCAGCGGGGCGGAAAAGAAGCGACGAAGGAAGGCCTGAAATGAGGGGAACCCTGTTTCAGGGGGCTCTTCAAGCGAGGCAAGACTTCTCGCTGGAAACACAGGAGGCAAGGAAGGCTCTGCCAAACGTAGCAGGGCCTCCAACGAGAGCACCCCTGAAGAGACGTCGAAAAGAGACGCGAAGAAAGGGAGGTTCGATCGCACGGCCACTGGAGTCTCGTACTCGGACGCCGCGCACGGCTCGAACCGGGTGGCTGTTGTTCCTAACGGCTACACGGATGTTGGGCTGAGCGAGGCACAGATGTGGAGGATCCAGGAGGCGGTGATGGCCGAGATCCTGAAAATCAAGGACGGGCGCAAGCCCAAGTTCAATGGTACAGTGCTCCGAGAAGGGGCCTGTATCACGACAACAGAGGGATTCGCGGTGGTTAAATCTTGACCCGGCCACTGAAGGGAAACCACACCTGGGTATGTCCCGGGCCCCTTATTATAAGGGGGCCAGGACGTCAAAAGGAAAGAAGAAGGAGAAGAAGAGGAGGATGTGGAGCCAGTCAGGTCCAACAGAACCAAGGGCGGGAAGAGAGGCTGAGACGGAAGTCAAGGCATGCAATCTCCTGGCTGCGGGGCACTGAGACAGGCCTTCAAGCTGAAGGGGATGGGAGAACGCTGGGCGGTACAGGTTAGGAGGGGGGCCACACTCAATCGGAAGTAGGCCAACTAACCTGACAAGAATTAAAAACTGAGCCATTGCATTCTTATGGGCTCAAAAAAACAATAGAATGTCTTCAGATAAACTTGCAACATAGTAAAGCCAGACTACTGCCGTTCTGGCAACAGTGGGGCTATCTATGAGGAGACAGCTGTGGTACTTATACAAGAACTCATGGGTACATGCTGGTATCATCAGAGAGGCTTGGAGGGAAGGTTCAGCTTGCAGGACTCCAAACCTGGGCAGACCAAGGACCTGTATTGTGGTGAAGGGAGTAACAGCAATGTTAATTCCTGACCAATGCAGTTTGGACCTCACCTCGGTGGTGGTAAAAGTAGGTAATAAAGGTAATAATAAAGAATTGATAATCGCATCAGCGTACCTACCCCATGACAGTGACGCACCTACTGGGGAACTTGAGGGTTTGGTGCGCTGGTGCGAGAATAATAGCAAAGATCTTCTTCTAGGTATGGATGCTAATGCTCACCACACGGTGTGGGGGAGCACAGACATTAACCAAAGAGGAAGAGACCTGTTGGAATATCTTATGGGTACGAATTTGGAGATTCTGAACAGAGGCTTGGTGGGCACCTTTCAGAATAGAATAAGAACAGAAGTCTTAGATCTGACCCTATGCTCACGGAGCATAGAAGATGACTGCAGAAACTGGAGAGTCTCGAATGAACCCTCACTTTCGGACCACAAGCACATACTCTTTGACCTCTCGTCTGAGAGAGAAAAGGAGAAAGTGTTTAGGAATCCGAGACACACGAACTGGGAGGAATATCGAGATAAACTTAGGACGCGGATGGCGACCTTTCCGACAAGGTACGGAACAGCTAGGCAAATTGAGATCACGGTGAGACATATGGAGGAGGCTATTATAGCCTCCTACCATGAGTCCTGCCCAGCGACCACTGCAAAGCAAAGAAAAAAACCATGGTGGAACCAAAAACTCTCTAAGATGAGGCAAATAACTAGGAAGAGGCTCAACAAGGCCAAGAAAACCAAAACTCCAGAGGATGAGGAACTCTATCACGAGGCTCTCAGAACCTACAAAAAGGAAATCGCTTTATCGAAACAAGAAACCTGGAAGACTTTCTGCGGAAGCATGGAGACATCCAAAGACACATCTAGACTGCTAAAGGTTCTGAAGTCGGACCCAGAATCAAAACTGGGAACACTCAGAAAAGAGAATGGAACATATACAGAAAACTTCGGAGAGACAGCTGAAGTCCTTCTGAAAGCACACTTTCCTGGGTGTCACATAACAGGAAGGAACAATGAAGCCATAATTGGAGATCGCAGACTGGAAGGAGAAAAATGTTGGAAGCTGACAGCAGAGATCCTCAATGTCAGGAGGATGGAGTGGGCGGTGGGATCGTTTGGGCCATTCAAGGCGGCGGGGCCGGATGGAATATTCCCGGCACTACTGCAGAAGGCTCTGGACATTCTCACTCTGCCCATGTTGAAGGTCATGAGGGCTTCCATGGCTCTGGGGTATATCCCCAAGAGCTGGAGGAGGACCAGACTGGCCTTCATACCAAAACCTGGCAGGACGGACTACTGCGACAGTAAAACGTTTAGACCCATAAGTCTCACATCGTTCTTTTTAAAGACGATGAAGAGAATGATAGATGGGCATATAAAAGTTAAATACCTAAAGGAAACCCCACTCAACAAGAGACAATTCGCATACAAGGTAGGAAGCAGCACTACAGCTGCACTACATGAGCTTGTTGGAAACTTGGAAAAATGTCGAGATACGAAAGACTACGCTCTAGTGGCCTATCTAGACATAGAAGGAACATTTAATAATACCACGTCAGTGGCAATATGTAATCACTTGAGAAGCATGGCATCGACAAGACTATCATACGATGGATCCGTCTGATGCTAACTGATAGGAATGTTATTCTGGAGGTTGGAGATACCACAACTGAGGCTACAGTCAGCAGATGATGCCCTCAGGGGGGCGTCTTATCTCCACTTCTATGGAACCTGGTCATGAATGGACTACTGGAGAAACTCAGTAGGAGAGGTACACATATACAAGCCTTTGCAGATGATGTGGCCATTATGGTCAAAGGTAAACATGCAAACACGATAGTGGATATTATGGAAAGAGAGCTGGCAATGGTGGCAAAATGGTGTCAGGAAAACGGACTGACAGCCAATCCATCAAAAACAGAGCTCGTATTATTCACTAGAAGGAGAAAACATACCGGACTTAGGAAAGTGAAGTTCGGTGAGAGCGAACTAGAATACTCCAGTACAGCCAAGTATCTTGGAGTGATACTAGACGACAAGCTGAACTGGAGAGCACATCTTGAAATGGTAGCGAAGAAGGCCACAGGATCGCTATGGCTCTGTAAAAGAGTCGTAGGACGGGACTGGGGACTTTCTCCTAAGGTCATGAAGTGGATATACGAAGCAGTCATCAGGCCACGGATACTGTATGCCTCCGTGATTTGGTGGCAATGCACGGAACTTAAGACGGCACAGATAATGCTGAAACACATACAAAGAATGGCGATGAGAGGAATAACTGGGGCAGCATCCACTACTCCGACAGAATCGCTGGAGATTATTACGGGGCTCCCACCTCTCCATATAATGATCAAGGCCTCAGCAAGGGCAGAGGCACTAAGACTGGAGTGTGGAGGACGGTGGAGGACCAGGGGGGGCACTGTGACATCATGGGCCAAGTGAGAACTGTGGCTCTTTCGATGAAGCAGGATAGCATCCCCCAGTAATCCACTTAGACCTCATGCACAAGGTGGACATGGCATCGGCAGATGACTGGGCTCACAAACGCTGTGGGACACCAAGCGAAGGAACAGTTATATACACAGATGGCTCGAGGAAAGGAGGCCGCACAGGCTTCGGTTTCTATGTAGAAAGGACGAACTACAAGTTCTATGGAACAATGGGAAAATATGCAACCGTATTTCAGGCGGAAGTTATGGCAATAGCCAAAGCCATAGAATACTGCCTGAATAGAAGATACAGGGGAAAAATAACTATATGTACTGACAGTAAGGCAGCGATCGGGGCGCTAACAAATACAGTGCACAGATCAGAACTTACAAATAGATGTCTTGAAGCAATTAATAAACTAACGAAAACCGCCAGAGTCACCCTACAATGGGTCCCTGGACACAAAGGGATCCCGGGGAATGAAATGGCTGACAAACTCGCCAATTTGGGAGCTGAGGACAATGGACCTGAATATACCGTGGGAGTCTCTTACAACACGGATATGACAGAGATAGCAACATGGATAGAGAAACGGTTCGATGAGAACTGGAAAAAGACAAAAGCCAAATAATTAAAGGCTATTATTGGGGAAGAAATATGGAAGGACCTACCGATGAACATAAAGGACTTCAATAGGGTGCAAATGAGAAACCTGACAGGCATACTGACAGGTCATTGTAGAAACAGACACTATCTCAACAAGATAGGAAAAAGCGAGACAAGTACATGTAGATGGTGTGGAGAGGGAAGAGAGGACGCCATACATGTACTTAGAGATTGCCCAGCACTAGGGCACATCAGGGGGAAATGTCTGGGTACGGCATGGCTGGACCTAAATGACATAAAATTCTTACCACTAACGGGACTCGCATCACTAGTGAGGAAGTTGGGGCTCTAGTAAGCAAAACGACAGCACCATATTAGTGTAAAAGGAATGCATACGTAAGGGACAGTACAGGGTGACGGAACCTGTGTATGCTTAAGGGTTGGTGTAGAGCATAATGGGCTTAGGCCTCAGTGCTCAGGGCCCCAGCGAGGGAACTCACCATGCTACAATAGATAGATAGATAGATAGAAGCCTAAAAACAGTAGATAGCTTAATAAGAAAAATATTTTAAAAGTTTAATACTAAATAAACTATATAAAACTATATAAAAAAATGGGTACAGTTAAAGGACCAAAAAAAATCAGTGCCAACAGGTTCTCCCATTGCCTTGAAGCATAATATGTGTATAAGTTTGTTTCATTCAATTAATAGAATATTTTGAATACATTTTTAAATGGATCGGTGCTGGTATACTTACTTGTATCAAAAAAATATTGTTATAAGCAAAATATTTAAGGGCCAAAATCACTTTTTCGCTAATATCACCTTTAATACTTACTTTATTAAAAATACGTATATAACCTTTTCTATAAAATTTACTAAAAGACATTTTTTTCATTGCATTTTTTCGTAACTCTTTTAGTTTTTAAGATAGAGTAATTGTCTTGCAGCAGGTTTCGATATTAAATAGCAGTGGCGGCGTGCGGTTCAGATGTTTAATTATAGAAATTGTTGAAATAATTACGTTTTTAATTTTTTTATTTTATTTTTTTCGGTAAATATTGATGATGTATGATTATTCAAAATATAATTGTCTTTAAATATTTTTAGTAGATGATTTTTTCCAGCTTTGTCAATAAGATTGCTTACCATTTTCAGGAAATAAAGCATTTTGAGTTTGGGTTTGTTTAACAAATGTGTATGCTTCTTTTAATTTAAATAAGATTCCGATTTGTCTCATTTTAACAAGAAATAAAACATTAATTTTCATACAAACAATAACTTCCAAACAGTTACCTACTCCTTAAAGATCGTTTCCAGTATTTTCTAAATTTTTCGCTAATTTTCAAGAAAAAACTGTTTTTTTTAGTGTAATTTAACAAATTGTGTTGTGATAAATGTGATTTGAGTAAATTACTAGCAGCTAATATATTTTTACCCCACCCAGCACCCCTATTAGCTTCCCTGTCCCGCAAGATTGTAAACTAAAAAATAAGAAAAATATAGGATATTTTCCATCTGCGTCGGTAGGGTTTTATTCCGGGTAAGTACTAAAATGTGTCTATATATTTTTTTTAAATTGCTAAAATAGCAGAAAACCGTTTTGTAAACAATTTTCAAAGAATCTACTGTAAAATATACTTCTAAATAAAATTAAATTGAAGAAGGCGCATCGGAACAGAAACTCACCGAACAGTCACAACAATTAATAAATCACACTAACACACATAAAAGTTTAAAGATAAACACACAATAATTTTAGTTTCGTAATATTTACATCAATATAAACACGATGCCGATGTCCGGATAGTACACACTGCACTGACCCACGTGTTGCTGCCTCGGTGAATATCGGTTTGTGCGCATTTGACGTCATTGTACTCTTTACTATTGGCGAAGACTCTACTTGCGTTTTAATTTTAAATTTAAATCGTTAATATCTCAAAAACTAAAAGAGCTACAAAAAATGTATATTAAAAAACCGACAAAGTTTTATAAGACCCTTAATTTTAGTTATATACTTTTTTCTAAAGTCAATAGTTTTCGAGTTATATTAAAAAAACCGATTCTTCAAGATTTTTTTTTAGGTTAAAAAATGCAATTTAAACCCGCTAAGCTGAGGCAGCAGTGCGGCTTTGAATTGATGTTCATAGTAACATAAAAAAAAATGTTTCATGCGGTTCTTTTATAGGTTTGGTTTTTTGCGGTGGCCTCCAGGACTAAAAGCTCGTACAATTGCCAAAAAACTTTAAAGAAAAAAAGAAATTAATAATTTAATTATTATTTAATTTACACCAATCTAATTTTTGCAGTTTTTGACTTATGCCTCATACCCCATACAGGCGCTAGTTGTTCCATTAGCATCAGTCTTAAAGAGTTAAATCATTTAAAGTTTATAATAATTTTAATTTATAATCATTACTAAATAAATAATTACTTGCCTTAATTTTATAAGAGTATTTGCTTTATCAAGAGTAGTAGTTACTTTGGGAAGTCGATGAAAAAATTTGTAAACTTCAGCGGCTAAAAATGGTCTATTATCCATAGTCGATGATAGGTAATTTTTTAACCTTGATACATAAAAAATAATTTTTTTCTTGTATAACGTGTAACTCTAATAATAACATTCACTAAATTCGCACAAATGTTTTTTTAATACTAGGATATATCAATAATGTACGTAACAACTAACAAAAATATAGTACTCACCTAAAAAGTCAATCCTGGAATATTCACTAAATTACAGGGTATTAAAACCAAAAAAAAACACGTTACAAAAACTGATATCGCTTAATCCACCGCACAATATGTATTACACCTTGTTATTTTATAGACCTAAAATGAGTGATGATAATTATATTACAGTTAATGCCTAATTTTAAATGTGTAACACTTTATCGTCATTTTCTTCAATCAATTATTACGGTGTTATTTTATATTTTTAAAATGATATTACGACTAGTAATGTTACGTTACTTGGCGTTACATTACTGAAGAAAAAATTAATAATAAAAATCAGGAGCTATACTACTTAAAAAAACTAATATATAGGTACCCTTGCCTTAAAAAATTTTTTTCTAATATTTAAAAAACAATAAGCATCATTTTATATAAAGTCACAACAGGGGTTAAGTATGTGAAGCTCAGATATTAAAATACAAAGGTGGCTAAATAAAGACAAAGTAAAAAAAAATAAAGTCAAATATAAGGAATTTTTAAATTTAAATATATTGTAATATTTTTCAAAAAATAACCTTTTTTTATTTTAGGTTTGCTTATTGTGTGGGTTTTTTTAAAGATAAAGCAAGAAAAAACAAAAATTTCTTATTATACTTTATACCTAGACATGAGTGAGTTTTGATTTATTTTTAAAGAAGACGTTTAGTTCTATAAATATCATCATTGTGTCTAATTTTTAAAGGTCATTCTGAACTTTTTAATGCATTTTTTACAATGCCAATCTTGATTTTAAAAAAACTTTAAACTTGAGGCACATAGGGTTTTCCTTGATAGTAAATAGAGGTTTTATGGCGGATTTATATTTTAATAAGTTCTCATTGGGTTACTACCCTGGAAAGTTTCTAAAAAATGGAACCACTTTGGTCCTGGTTAAACAATAAAATCTTCCACAATATTTAGGTTGATAAGACGGAGTTTCTGTTGGTGTGTATATTAATATTGTAATTTTTATTAGACGAATATCGTACCTCTAAAAATGTAAATAGGCTTCAACAATTTTTCCAATATAAATGTTTGTTAGAAGTACTCCTTTTTTTCTGACAAAAATACTGTTTTTGATGCTGAGTACTAGTTGTATATATCGAAAAATAAATTGGTGTTTTGTATTTAACTACAACCTTAAAATTTATTACAAGTATAAACAAAAAGCAAACATTTTAGGTTTATTTTGAAAAAAGAGGACTTAAAGATGATATTTTAAAAAACTTAATGTTTGATTTATAAATAATTCATGCCTTTTTTTGCTGTTTGAAAAAATAAAATTAAAAAAGTGTTCTTTAGTTCTTCTCCCCTAAAAAACTTAAACTTAAAGTTTTTTTTTTAAATATATCTTCAAAAGCATTTGGCATCTCATTATAATGGGCTTCAAATTTTGGCACTTTGCCTTAACTTGTGGAGCCGGTAATTTTTTTTTGTTGGGTAAACAATAAAATCTCCTACAATATTTAGGTTGATAACACGTTTTTGTTCGTCTTCGGTCGCGTCAACATGTCGGAAGGGAGCTCGTAAAGTTCTCACGTGGAAACGTGAATGGCGGATGTAGAAGATATGTTGGAGCTCCGAGGAAGTTAGGAAACTCCTACCAAATTGATAGAGGGTCCTTCTTCTGGGGCTAGGCGCTGAAAGCATAGATTCCTAGATCCTGGCGTTTTTCCGTTTTAGTGTTGTGCACGAGGTTTTTTCCAATGGCGGAAGATGAATGCGCGAGCAGCGGGAAGCGTAAGAACTGACAGAAAACGGTTATGCGCAATACCAGCAGCAGCCCTTGGTTTAATCGCCGTCAATTTGTGTCTTTCATCGATATTAAGTGTGTATTAGCCGGAATTTTTGAGACACATGAATGGGTAACAGACGTCAACGCCATCTACTGACCAAAGGGCGAAGCATACTCCTCTCAACTTACGGTGTCACAGACTTGCCGAGCTGAAATAATGTTACAAACATTTGGAAATGTATGCCCAATACTTGTACGGACTATTAACAATAGTGTAGTTAATTTTTAACTAACTTTGAATGATTTGTGAGGGCTGTTTAAACTGCACTGGAATTAAAAAAAAGCAGCCAAGGCCATAATTAGAATAGACAAGACAATCTAAAAATTAATTAATTTGTTTTATATATCCTCTAAAGGTTTAATATTACGGGTAAATCTGTTAAAAGAACACTTTAAACCTAGAAATGATTTTGGAAGTACGAAAGGGGGTGTTTTTTACCCCATTTTTTACACCCTGCGCCCCTAAAAAAATACATTTTGCTAAAAAAAAATTTTGTTCCATTTTTAATGTTAGGTACATATAGGCTTTTTGGGCCACTGAATTCAAATATAATATCGGAAATTACATTTAAGGGCTAAGAAGGGCTAAATTTACCCTTTTTTACCCCTAAAACATAAATTTCGCTAAAAATAGTTTTTCCACGTTTTTAATGGTACATATAGGTTTTTTGGGTCACTAAATTCGAATAAGATTTAAAAAATTACATTTGAAGGCTTAGAAGAGCTAAATACGCCTTTTTTACACCCTACACCTCTAAAAAATACATTTCGCTAAAAAAACTTTCCCATTTTTAATGGTTCATATAGGTCTTTTGGGCCACTAAATTCGAATATTATACTAGAAATTACATTTGAGGGCTTAGAAGGGCTAAAGTTACCCTTTTTTACACCCCACACCCCTAAAACATACATTTCCCTAAAAAAAGTTTTTCCCCGTTTTTAACGATAAATATAGGTTTCTTGAGTCACTGAATTCGAATATGATATTAAAAACCACATTTAAGGGCTTGGAAAGGCTAAATATACCCTTTTTTAACACCCCACACCCCTAAAACAAACATTTCGCTAAAAAAAAGTTTTTGCTCATTTTTAACGATAAATATAGGTGTCAAGATAATAAAATTAGATTTAAGGAATTAAAAGGGCTGAATACACCCTTTTTACACCCTACACCCCTAAAACATACATTTTGCTTAAAAAGTTTTTTTCCCATTTTTAATGGTACATATAGGTTTTTGGAGCCACTGAATTCAAATATGATATAAGAAATTACATTTGAAGACTAAGAAATTAGGAAATTCGTATTAAAAAAAAACGCTTTTTTAAATTTTTTGGAGCCACATTTTAATATATCTCAAAAAAAGTAAAACAAATTCGTATTTTACGGGAAATTTAATCCAATCCCTTGATTATCGTTTCTGACTTGAGATTTAAAATTAACGAACCAATAAACCTACATCATCCTTTCAAATTAAAAAAAAAACAATAATTAGAAAAAATAATGTCTATAGGGTAATAAAAGTTAAAATAGGGGTAAACAAACCAATACTAACCAAAACTAACCCCTCTTATTATTATTCCTGGTATTAGATTTGAATTAAGTGGCCCACAAACACCTATGTACCATTAAAAAGAGGGAAAAACTTTTTTTTAAAGAAATGTACTATTAAAAATCGAAAAATACTTTTTTTTTAGCGAAATGTATTTTTTAGGGGTGTAGGGTGTAAAAAAGGGTGTACTCAGCCCTTCTTAGCTCTCAAATGTAATTTTTAATATCAAATTCGAATTTAGTGACTCAAGAAACCTATACCTATCTATGTGCCATTAGAAACGGGGAAAAACTTTTTTTAGCGAAATGATGTTTTAGGTTGGTAAAAGGTGTATTCACCCTTCAGCCCTCAAATATTTAATATAAATTGAAGTGTGACCCAAGAAAATAATAGCATTAGAAAGGGAAAACTTTAGCGAAATGATGTTTTAGGGGTGTAGGAGGTAAAAAAGGAGAAATTTAGCCCTTCTTAGCCCTCAAATGTAATTTCCAATATTATATTTGAATTTAGTGACCCAAAAAACATATATGTACCATTAAAAATAGTAAAAAACTTTTTTATAGCGAAATGTATTGTTTAGGGGTGTAGGGTGTAAAAAGGGTGTATTCAGCCCTTCTAAGGCCTCAAATTTAATTTTTAATATTGTATTTGAATTTAGTAACCCAATAAACCTATATATACAGGGTTTTCCCGTATAATTGCGCACCCCTTTAAAATCTTTATTTTTATAGATAGAAAAAAATAGTTTATATGAAAGTTGCAGGATTTTTCATGAAGATTTTCATGGTGTAGATAGAAAACAAATGTATCGGAAATAAACACTATCAACTTCGTTATTTAAAAGGAACACCTGATATGATTGAAAATTCAAATTCTGCTAATCTTCCTCTTTTCAAATATATATAATTTATCTATGTTCGGATAAACGAGTTGCAAGTTATTTGAATTTAAAATCTGTTATTATAAGCCATAGTTAGCCATGGATACAACCCAAAGTTTGGCAAAGTTAAGTCGCGTTTGGTTTTTTTGGTTTCCAAGACGAACCATGGCTAACGCGACTTAACTTTGCCAAACTTTGGGTTGTATCCATGGCTAACTATGGCTTATAAGAACAGATTTTAAATTCAAATAACTTGTTTATCCGAACATAGATAAGTTATATATATTTGAAAAGAGGAAGATTAGCAGAATTTGAATTTTCAATCATATACAGGGTGTTCCATTTAAAATAACGAAGTTGATAGTGATTTGTTAATTTTTCGATCATTATTTGTTTTTCTATCTAACACCATGAAAATCTTCATGAAAAATCCTGCAACTTTCATATAAACTATTTTTTCTATCTATAAAAATAAAGATTTTAAAGGGGTGCGCAATTATACGGGAAAACCCTGTACCATTAAAAATGGGGAGAAACTTTTTTAGCGATATGCATTTTTTAGGGGCGTGGGGTGTAAAAAAGGGTGAACTTAGCCCTTTCAAGAACTAAAATGTAATTTCTAATATAATATTCAAATTTAGTGGCCCAAAAAACCTATATGTATCGTTGAAAACGAGAAAAAAAATATGTACCATTAAAAACAAGAAAAAACTTTTTATTAGCGAAATTTATGTTTTAGGGGTGTAGGGGGTAAAAAAGGATAAATTTAGCCCTTTTTAGCCCTCAAATGTAATTTCCGATATTATATTTGAATTCAGTGGCCCAAAAAAACCTATATGTACCATTAAAAATGGTAAAAAACTTTTTTTTCGAGAAATGTATTTTTTAGTGGTGTAGGGTGTAAAAAAATGGGGTAAAAAACACCCCCTTTCGTAGTATCCAATATCTCTTTCCGACACTTTGTAGTTGATCTGTTTCTAAAGAGAATGCAAAAGGTTTTATCTCTATTAACGTACTTCCAAAATCATTTACGAGTAAAGGTGAACTACAGATTTACCGGGACTATAAGTGGTAACTTGTCACTATTAGTTTATTTATTGTGTAGCAGAATTTTGTATTATCTTCCTTTAAATTAAATAGGTTTAAATAATAAAACTAAATAACGTTTTCGTCTTTGGTATAATGTTTACCACTTTTCCTTTTTGACTTTTCTGTAACTAACATATGCTTTTATTTGTCGAAATGCTTTAAGTGCAATAAACTCAACACACTTTTACTATTTTGTCTTGGTTTGTAACGCCCCACAAAGCTATCTATAGCTTGCCATTTAAATCAATCGACCTCAGTGCTTCGACAAATCTTTTTCAATTTGGAGGTAATAAATTCACTATTTGTGTTTCGTGTTGGCAGTAATATAAGCTATTGGGTGTATAAAAAACCTATAAATCTTACAATGTTAACTAAATCATTACTAGACCATAGTTAAAATAAATATGCACCTAATAAGCAAAATAAAAGAAGCGATCGATAGAGACAACAGTGCATATTTAAGAAATAATTAGATTAAAATTATACGCATCTTGCTTTGTTATAAAATAAAAAAAATGCCTCATTTGTTATGTCCTTATAAAAGTTACAAATGACTAAAAAAACAGCTGTAAATACCCATGGCGTACTGTTCGCAGGACCATTTAAAAAAAACAACCTACCAAAATGAGTTTGTTTTTCCAGTGGGCAAACAAAGTTGGCCCAAGAGTAGTAAAAATTATGCTTTTTTTTAAGACCCATGTTGATCCATTGGAAGTAAAAACTATAATTTTTTTCTTTATCGACCTATCTCCGTTTATCTCACCTAATTAAGATGACCGGTGGGGTTATAAGATCGACCCCAGCTAAAAGGTGAATCAAGAAACTTACGTTAGCTTTGGTGTTTGATGCAAACCGCATGCATTTTGGTTTATATTAAAACCAGAAAAAATACCATAGCAACCCCATCTGCCATAACCTAGTAAAAGTAACAAAAAGCTAATAAAAAGTACCTGTCACACCTATCATAATTACCGGCAGCAGCGATAATTTAAGAGTGGTAACGCTGATAAAAATGTAATAAATTTATCAAAAATAAAGTTGGTGGAAATCAAGCAAGAAATTATCAGTTACACCTATAAGGTCAACGGATGCTAAAAAATAAATTCAAGAAAGTTATCCTTTCATATGTTAAAACAGGTTTGCAGCCAAAAGTCAATAATTTAAGAAATACAAGTTAGAAACTTTTTTGTAATTTTTACTAGGCCACATTTAAGGGCTCCCATTTCCAAAACGATAAATCATATCGCGTTAGTAAATTAAAATCCTTGCAATAGGCATGATGACTGTGAATATTAAACACTAAAACTATATAACCATATAATGAAACCTAAATTTACACAACAATTTTTTTAAATTATTTTAGGCGAGATTAATTATTATTTTTATAAAATTAAACTACCAAATACGACAATCCGCCATGATGGTCTGAACGCCAATCAGAGCGAATGACGTCACATTAGAGTAAACAAATGATCATAACCTATGTTTTGTTCTCGTACTGTCGGTTTGTCCGATTTTATTTACGATCATATTTTTTTTAGTCAAAACTTTCTTGTAAGTATAATATACTTTAAAAACAATATAATATTAATGTAAGAAAATAGGCCCTAACCTTATTAAAACTCTTATTTATTAAACAAGTTTGAGATTATAGGTTATTTGTCATTGGTTCTTTCTACTACTTAAAGACCAAATACTTACACATAGCTTTCTTTATTTTAGGTCCTCTAGGGCAGCGTTTCTCAACCTTTTTTGGCCCGCGGACCAGTAAAATTTGTAAAAAAAAATCGCGGACCAGCGATATTTTTATGTCGTAATTTTATAAATTAAAATTTAGTTATTATTGTTTTTTAATAAGTTTTTTTTTCGCGGATAGAAAAAATTATCCGCGGAACAGTAAAATTTCTCCGCGGACCACTAGTGGTCCGCCGGACTTGGGAATAGCTGCTCTAGGGCATCTTACGGCGACGATGCTATAAGTTACTGTAATGTAAGTTGTATTAAAGTATGACTTTAAATTTCATGTTAAGGTTCCTTGCACATATAATAAGAGGTAGAAATCTTTATCTTATTAATGTACACATCATACTCTACCAACTAGCATGCATGACCATATTGTACAAGTGAGGCCCAAATACTTTGGAATTTGGAACAAGGTTCTTTGGAACAGTAATAGTTTGTGTGGCGTAGACATCCAATAGGAAAGATTTTTTCAGGATTCAGTTTGGTTGGGGTGCACTTATAGGGGCAAAAATAAAATCGGAGCGGGACTTAGAATTTCCACGAGATTCTTTAGTGTGTATTATGGCGCTTATCGGGATAAAATGAACTTCACGCGTACGAAGTCGCGGGCAAAAGCTAGTGTATCTATATGTATAAAGGTAGCAAATTCATAAGATTGATTTGATAGACAAGACCTAATCTCAAAACATTTGTTCATTTGTTTATTCATTTGAATCTTCGAACAAAGACCATAAGTTTACAAAATCAAGTAAATACTGACGTCAAAGTGATCTTCACAAAAATAAAGCTGAGTTGTGGGCAAAAATTCTGTTAAATCACTCCTTGTAAGTCTAAGCCACTTATTTCGTATTGTTTTTTCGTATGGCACGAACACAAATAACTTGTTAAAAGTTTTTATTGACGTGTTATTACACAGAGAAACCGAACACCACCTATACGATTTCGAATTTATGTTTTAAACACGTAAAATAACTTGTAATTTGGAAAAGCGTTTGTGTTTGCACTTTGTTTACTCTAACGTGACGCCACAATCGACGCCAAAATTTAAAATGCATTTTTTCAATATAAATCTTGTTTTTTTTTCGAAATATGATATTCGTTACAATTAGTATACAGAGTGTAACATAAATATGGAACGCTTGAAATATCTCCCACACCGTTTATACAATTTTTATAAAACCTTATGTTTATGTATATGTTTATGTTTTACCTACAAATACTTGCACATGTAAGCTTACCTGGAATGACATTGTCAATATTTTTACACAAATTATTTACACAAAATGGATCATTTAACTGAAACCCAAAAAATCGAAATTTTAATAATACTGGGTTATGGGGACAGAATAAGAACACAACAAAAAGTTTGTAATATTTTTAATGACAAATATCCTGACAGAAATCCGTTAACAAGATCTACTTTAAGCAAAGTTTTTAAAAAATTCCGTGAATCTGGACACGTAAAAGATGCTGCACACTCTGGCCGACCTAAAAGTTCAACAGATGGTGATAAGGCTCTGAACGTTTTGTTGAGTTTAGAGGAAAATCCCCACCTTTCTACCAGAATACTGGGAGAAGAAAATCACCTTTCCCATACCGAAAAATTTCATCCCTACAAAATAAGACTGATACAAGAGCTCTCAGAAGACGACTATGACAGACGCTTGCAATTTTGTGAAATTATGATGGTGCGCTGCAACGCCAATCCAGATTTTGTCCCCCAGATAGTCTTCTCTGACGAATCAACCTTTTTTTTAAACGGAACTGTTAATAGACATAATTGTCGTTATTGGGCCAGGGAAACTCCTTATTGAAAACGCGAAAATCACACCCAGTTCCCTCGAAAAGTAAATGTTTGGGCTGGTATAATAGGTCGAAGAATAATTGGCCCACTCTTCGTGGAAGAGACGTTAAATGGGAAAAGATACCTGCAGCTTTTAAAAAATAAAAGTTCTCCCGGCTCTTGTGCAACTATTTCAAAATAATCGTAAGTTGTCTTAATTTATTTTTTTTACTACTACACCCGCCTACAGCTCGTCCGACAAACTTTTCCATTAGTAAAAAAAGTAATACTTTACTTTTTTTATTATTTTAAAATGATATTTTAGGCAATAATCAAGCACCAAGTGACAAAATATGGTTTTAGCAGGATGGTGCCCCACCTTACTATGCCCGTAATGTTCGACAGTATCTACTCGTAAATAATGTTTTTTTTGAAAGATGGATTGGACGTTGGGGCATAATCGAGTGGCCAGCTCGGTCTCCTGATTTGTCGCCCTCGATTATTTCTTGTGGGGCCACCTAAAAAATGTCGTTTTCAAAACCATGCCCACTGACCTTGATGATTTAAAGTTAAGGATAGCAGCAGAATGTAGGAGAATTGAGGAAACTGACAACCTTCTCAATGTTTTACATACTTTTACGCAGAACTTAGCTTAATGCCAGGATGTAAATGGGCAACATTCTAAGCATCTGATTTAATTTTGTTTTGTTTGTTTTTGTTAAGATATTGCCTCCTGTATTGTTTATTCTTGTATTTATAGGTAAAATATAAAATATTACTTTAATCTGAATTCTTTCAAAAACTGTACTCGTTAGAAAAAAATACTTTATTCAAAAAGTATACACAATTTTAAGCAGAACTCAAAAACTGAATCAAATACAGGGTGTTCCCTTTAAAAAAACGAAGTTCCATTCGATTTCAGAAAAACGGTAAACTTGGCAATGACGCGGCGTAATTTTGAACAAATACATAGTTTCATAAAAATTGGATAAACGGTGTGTGAGGTATTTCGAGCGTTCCATACTTATGTTACATTCTGTATATTTCCGAATATGATACAACAGTTTTTCTAAATCTGTCATCATGCCTATTCTTATTTTTCCGAAAATGCATTGTCCTAGGATAGAGTCTTAAAGTAGCAACATCTGTGCACAGGTCATCAGTTACTGAAACAATATTGATACTAATTAAGTACTTGATTGTAGAAATTAATAAAAAGAAATATATTTTAATTGGCCCATTACTCTTGGTGTGAGTATTATTTTGTATTTTCTTGACCTACTTATAAGTAGTAAGCCCATCGGTTAAAGCATATGAGTAAATCTCAGGATCGGCTATTTTTAAACGTATTATTTAAAAAGAAAGTAATAAAGCTTAAAAAATTGTATTGACACCTTTGACAGAAAAAAAACCTCTTAGGGTACTTTATTAAATTTAAAGAGCAAAAGTAAATACACGCCAAGACAGTCTTATCTCAAAGAGAAAATGTTATTTTCTTTTTCTCGTTTTGCCAAAGCCATTTCCAATCAGACTTTCGTAAACACACTAATTTATTTTTTAAGGACAATAAATTTCCTTGTGGATTAAAGAAAATTTGGCACAAAAGAAAAGAAATAATAAATCTGGAATTGTCGTACTTAATTAGGACTTAGGGCTTTTATTATCTTCTCTTTTTATACTTTTGCCTACAACTCATTTAAATTGATAATTATAATTTATTAGAAAAAACCTATTTACATTAAAGTATTTATATTATTAATTATTTACAGGGCGTCCATAAAATACTTGCACAAAATTTCATGGCATCAAAATAGGTCGATTTATATCTTATATTGCTTCGTTTAGCCGGTAGATTGTTGAAAGTTTTAAGAAATATCGTTTTTTTTTGAATTTCTTAATAACGTACCAACTAATTGTAATGTCATTAGGTTTATAATCAATCACTATAAAATGACGTTTTTGATTCGTATAGTGATCGGCCACACAAAGTGAAGTTTATACATCGTCAGTAAACACTTTTTTTGTTTTCTAAATACCCGACAACCTAGATATATTCAGCCAAATAAATGTAAAATCTTTTTTAATCCTAAAAATTTAATAAACTATAATAATAATAATATATTTAAAATAAATTCAGTCAGTAAAAGAAAACATTACTCAAGACATTTTTTAGAATATGGTGTCATTCTTAAAAAGATTTAACAGGATACGATCTAATCAGAATGTTTAAAAAGTTTGTGTTACGGTTAAATTTTTTTCCCATCCGTTACTATTAAAAACGGGTTTAACTAGGTAAAATAACATGGTATAATTGTTTTGCCTAGGTAAAATAAAGGTTTATCTTTTTTGGTTAATCAAACTTTAATTAACATTCTGTAATTTTTAAACTCTGATATATACATTGTGCGTTTAGCTTAAGAAAAAACCTCGTACATCTTGTCCTAAAACAAAAACGGACTTTGGGTAAGGTATTCATAAAGCTTTGGCTAATAAACATATACCTACATTGACACAAATTACACAGGTCGACAAAATTTTAGTAACATGGATGAGAATGCTTATTTTGCTATACATTAAGTTTTATTAAGAAAGTTATTAAAAATTTTTTCCAGAAATGGCCTAGCACATCCCATTCTCAAGTACCTGCTTCTCTTTTATATTATGCGATCTTTGAAATCATTTTTACCTGCCTTAGGACCGGAAAGTAGAACAAGACTGCAGAGGGGTTATTTTTACAGTATTGTACGAACTCTTAAGAGTTTTATTGTTTGCTGCAGTTTAGTAGGTTTTTGTCTCGATTACAGTACAGTCAAGTGTTTAAGTCGAATTTGATAAACTGGAAAGTTCGAGTAGCGGATGATCCAGCAGATAAGTTTTGTTATATATGTGGACGATTTGTTATAAAGTCACAAGCTAGATCTATATCTAATTAGTTAAAAAAAGCTTATTTTTTTATCTTAAGTGCCAAATTGGGGATCAAGATAAAAGTTGGGCTCCTCAGGTTTGCTGTGTGAGTTGTCACGTAAATTTAGTGCAATAAATGTAACGCAGAAAAATTCTTTTCCTTTTGCTGTTTCTGTGGTGTAAAGAGAACCTACTGACCATCTAACTGATTGCTACTTTTGCATCACTAAAACAGAAGGGATTATAAAAAATCACAGATACAAAATAGAGTGTCCAAATCTGCCTTATACGCAAGGGCCAGTTCCTCATTGCCAGAAACTACCGGTACCAATAGCGCCTTTAAACCTGGACATCGTATTTCCCAGTAATTTTAATTCTTTATCAGAATCTGATCCACAACTTCTTGAAAATACCAATTGTGACCCAACATTTTTACCAACTATCAGTGAACCTCACCTTATAACTCAGAATGAATTAAATTACTTGGTATGTAACCTAGGATTGTCAAAACAAAAATCTTTACTTTTTGGTTCCAGACTTCATTAGTGGAACTTGTTAAATAAAAAAAGTGTTTTACTTTATCAAAAACGGAATGTAACATAATCAAGTTATTTTTTTAAATGGAAGGGTCGCTATGTGTCTGTTGTGATATTGATGGTTTATTGAATGAGCCTAGCGAGTGGCGTTTATTCTTAGACTCGTCGAAATACAGCCTTAAAGCAGTCCTGCTTCATAATGAAAACAAAAAACCATCTATTCCTTTAGCCCATTCAGTGACAATGAAAGAAACTTATGACAACTAAGCAACCATATTTAATCGTGTAAAATATGAACAGTATCAGTGGGATATCTGTGGGGATTTAATACTCACTTACTTTACTTACTTACTTTAATACTACTTGCTAGGACTTCAAGGGGGTTTTACAAAGTATTGCTATTTTTTGTGTCGGGGTACCAAAATTCAAATACTTACTTCCTGCTAGAAAACTTTAAAGGTGAGATTTGACAAAATTGAAAAGCACGACGCTATAAGACAAATTCTCAACTAAGTAATGCAAAATTAAAAGCAGGCATATTTATTGGACCTTAGATAAGGAAGCTTCTAGATAATCTCTGTTTTCAATAACAATTAAATGAAAAGAAATTGGCAACTTGGACGTGTTTTGTACGTGTAGTGAAAAGATACCTGGGCAAAAAGAGAGATTAAGACTATCAAAGCCTCATAGGAACTGTTGAAAGCCCATTAATTACTAGGGTGTCGCATGTCTTTAAAAATACATTTTTTGCACTCCCATTTGAATTTTTTCTCGGAACATTTGGGTACAGTATGCGACGAACAAGCAGGGAGGTTTTACCAGGAACACAAACGAAAAATTGGACGTTTTTCTCACTGTATCATATCTCGTACACTATATTTTTTATTCGCATAACAATCAATCCTCAGTAATGTTTTTGCATAGATTCCACATGATTTATATGTTTATAATAAATAAATATATAAGATCGTAAAAATATGTCGTCTTCCTTTTTTTCTCCTTATAACAAAAAAACTGTACGTGTTACATTAATTACCTTATCATTATCGGATTTAGGACTCTAAAATACTTAAAACAAACCTATTTTTGTCAATATTACTTTACAAAAATTTCAATTTATTGACTTGTGTTATAGGGAAAAATATAAACCGTAAGTCACTTAGCACCTACCTAATATTGGTCTTTATTTGGCGCATATTTGTGTTTGTTTTGTGTGGTCCTCGTTGATTGATCCTGTTCAAATGTGTTTTTTATTATCTGTTTAGTACGGTAAGTCATACTTAGTTTTTTAATCTTGCAAAGCTAAAAGCAAAACCAAACAATAATTTTAACCAATCCTTTTAAATACATTGTCTTTATGTTACACCTTAAATTTTTATTATTAATTAATTATAAGTACACTAAATAAATCAATTATTTGTTAAAAATTATTGATTTAATTCGTGTAATCAAATTTTTTGTTTACCTCTCAAAGTTTGCAAATAACAGATAACAGAACAAAATGTACAAATTTAATAAGTGATTGTACTAAATAACGCATTGTGTTGCCCTCATAAATGGTCAAAGAAAAACTCAAAAGGTAATGTTTTTAAGGATCAGGTCCATTCTTTATTCTTAAACCGTGACTTGGCATAGTAGCTGACACAGTTTAGAGCGTTTTTTAACGAATTTTCTAAGAAAATGATAGTTTTTCCTAAATTAGGCTAGTGCCTACCTCAAACTGCAAAAAGGCCAACCCACTATCTTCTGGTAAGTAATTTAAACTTTAATTTTATTGAAATTTTTGAATATTTAGTCATTTGACAAATATTTTAATATTATTTTAAAATCTTAACCAAGTCTCAATTTCAGTCACGTATAAGCTTAGTCATAAACATAATAATTCAACTTCTACCTACCTGTATTGCTTTCATATATTCAACAAAATACGTAAGTACTGCTTAAGCACTCTTTTTAGGCTTTTCTACTATACGGCATCCAATACTGGTACACACCACTCGGGAACACTGTGCTACCCCTCTGATCTAGCACCCGTAAACTCGTAAGGAAATTAAAAAAAATATATATTGGATATCACAATAAAATATTTTTTTTAATAAAATATACAAATAACAATTTTATTATTAGTTACTAGGTGATAATAACAATTTGCAACTTATTTTTTAAAGAAAAAAAGAGGTGGACGAAGAGACGACATATTTTTATGATCTTATATATTTATTTATTATAAACATATAAATCATGTGGAATCTATGCAAAAACATTACTGAGGATTGATTGTTATGTGAATAAAAAATATATTGAACGAGATATGATACAGCGACAAAAACGTCCACTTTTATTTTAGATTAACGAAATATACCTTAAAATTATATCATACATTTGAATTCTAAACAATGTATGTTTATAACATTTTGCCCCAACTTCCAAAATAAAGGTACTTTATGAGTGGTGATTTTTTCCAAATTTCATTGTAAATTGTAATTGTTATTAATTTCATTGTAATTGTAATGTATCATGTGGATTTAGATAAAATTTTGTAAACTGTCGTTTCAGAACTGGCAGACCATAAGCCCAAAATAGTGTTGTTAAATTAAATAATTTTTGGTTCATTTATCTCATTCGGCCACCTACCTTAATAGTCCAGGGTATTTAGATCAACATCAACCAAAATAAAGAAATTTTTAAGGCCAGCAGATATCGAAATGCGGTTTTCTGCATTGTGTTCAGAAAGCTCTCAGGAAAAAAGTATATATGGTGTGGTTATACCATTTTTCTAAAAATGGATTCTGGTGCAATAAATGCATTTTGCAAATGCGTAATTACTTTAATATTATAAAAACTACTGGAAACTCGAAAAAATTGCTTGAAAATTGTTACTAGTAAGTTTTCGGGAATGCCGAATTTAATTTTGGCATTAGAATTCCCCGGGGGCGCTTGGGGGTGGCTCTGGGGGGTGCCTGGAGGGTGATTGGGGGGAAATTGCAGCGTCTATGAAAGTTAGCCGAATTTCGTTACCCGGGGTTTTCGGGGATGCCAAATTTAATTCTGGCATTAGAATTACCGGGGGCGTTCGAGGGTGGCTCTGCGGGGAAAAGTAATGAAGAAAGTGAAAAATCACAAATTATAAAATAATACTTTATTTAAATAATATATTGTACTTTTTTATTAATATTGAATTATCCATCACAACTTAAATACTAAACATCTTTGAACTTTTCTTCTTTTTATCCTCCTTCATCTTCTTTTTCCCCTCCTTCATCTTCTTTCTCGTCACTATCCTTGGCCTGGTTGGAAGCGCCTTTTTGGTTTGAGCAATTGCCATCGCAATACTTGCATGCACGTGAGCACTCCAACTTGTGCCACAGACGGTTTCACAGGAACAAGAGATACTTCTTAAAATTTTCTCGGGACCGACTCCATGGGTCATGGTGACAGGACTGAGCTCTCCATCCTCCAGTTCCCACCCCCATTCCAACAAATTTAAGGCCTCGTCTTAACCTTGTGAACTATACAAAGTGTGTACTTGAAAATAGACACGCTTAATATGCTCGGTCAAGGCATTGACAGTCGGGATTAGGCGTGCAAGATGGAGTTTTTAAGATTTGCTGGCAAAACTCCCGAGTAACGATTTTCGGCTGATTTTCCAGAATTTGCCAGAATTGGATTTGGCATCCTAAAAAACCCCTGAGTAACGATTTTCAAACAATTTTTCCGACTTTCCAGATGATCTTATAATATTGCAAGTAATTATGCAACTTGTTCAGAAGGCAAAAATTGCCCTCGGGAGATGTCGCAGACTTTGTGGAAAAAGCTGGGGACTTAACCCAAAGATGAACATGTGGTTGTATAAAATGGTAATAAGACCCATGATAACCTATGGTTCAGTTGCCTGGGGGGCAAGGGTCTCACAGACCGTAGCTATCAGACAACTTCAAAGTGTTCAAAGGCTAGCATGCATATGCATCACGGGAGCTATGAGAACAACTCCAACCGCAGCCCTAGAAGTGCTGCTAAACCTGCCGCCACTCCACATCTACATACAGGGGCAAGTAAAGGCGGTACTCTGTAGGCTCAAAGGAGGTCAAAGTCCAATTATAGGACTCCAAGATGGGAAATAGAGGAGGACCAAGAGGTCAGCTCATTGTTTGAGATGCCCTCAGACAGGATAACCCCTCGTTTCATCTTCAATAGACACTTTCGTATTGTCATACCAGATAGGGAAGACTGGAAGGGAGGCCCTCCAATCAAAGCCGATCATATCTGGTATACAGATGGCTCCAAGACCAACAAGGGTGTAGGAGCTGGCATCTATGGAGATAAGCCTAGAGAAAAGGTAATCTTAAGTGTCGGTCAGCACGCCACGGTTTTCCAAGCGGATTGCGCCGTGAGGATTAAAGAAAAAGGGAGTAAGGGAAAAAGTATCGTCATTTACTCAGATAGCCAAGCGGCCCTGAAGGCCATCAGTTCCCCAAAAGTTAATTCCAAACTAGTCGGGGACTGTATACAGGCCCTGGAAAAAGTCGGCTTGGCAAACAAACTTACGGTAGCCTGGGTACCAGGCCACGAGGGCCATCCAGGCAACGAAGAGGCCGACGACCTAGCCAAAAGAGGATCAGCCGCGGAAATGATAGGCCCGGAGCCATTCTGCGGTATCTCGGCAGGTCTCTTCAAAGCATCTATTAAGAGTTGGGTAGACAGACAGTTTCAAAGCTGGTGGGTACAAACACCGGGACAACGACAGGCAAAGCAGTTCATTAAGACCCGCTCGGCCAAGTTTACATCGGACCTACTGAGCCACAGCCGTAAGGTCGTAAGGATAACGGTAGGTCAACTAACAGGACATTGTAAACTCAACAAGCACCTGGAAAGAATAAACCTGGTGGAGGATAGCCTGTGTAGGTTCTGCCAGGAGGCTGAAGAAACAGCCTTACATGTGTGGTGCCATTGCGAAGCACTATGCAGGCTTAGGTTTACTAGGCTTGGGGAGGAGAAGCCAAAACCGGCAAGTTATATGGAGTGGCCAGTGTCGAGACTCTGGAGTCTAGTTAAGAAGACGGGCTTGGACAAGGTACTCTAAAGAACGATAGGAGAAACCACAATAAATCTGGTAAGGTTGCAGTGGTGGAGGTCATTTTTCGCCATCTCCGCTCAAATAATCTAATCTAATCTAATTATGCAATTGCAAAATGCATTTATTGCACCAGATTGCATTTTTCGAAAAAGAGCATAACCACACCATAAAGACTTTTTTCCTAAAAGCTTTCTGAACACAATACAGAAATCCGCATCTCGATATCTGCTGGCCTTAAAAATTTCTGATTGATTTCCTAACTTCTCTGGACTATAAGACCCGCTCTATGATTTTTTTTTAAAAGCTGTTAAAAAGATTAGTAAACTATTATATTTTATTTAAAATAATAACGTTCCTAATAATTACATAAAGTAAGGTGGTGTGAAATACAATTGTGTTCTCTCAAACAATTTCCAATGAAAATTGAAAATACATTTTTTTAATCTATTACCATAAATCATAAAAAAATATTTTCCAAAATATGCATTTATAAGCTTTAAAAAAATTTGCTTTTATCTAACCTCCTGCTTTACCATCCTAATTAAAAGCAGCTCTAAGTCTTACGCTGATCGGTGTAATGTGACACCCCGTATATATAATTTATTATGTTATAAATTATGGGCTGTACTTTTTACTAACAAATAAACAAGTTAGTTAAGAACAACATTTTTGCGGTTGAATAGCTCAAAAACAAGGAATTAAATTTAATGAAGGGATTATTTATTAAAATTAATTAAGGGTTGGAAACCATATAAGACGCAGTTATTTCTTGTATACACGCTGGGCAACGTGACATTTAAATTGGTTTAATACGTTTCTAATTAAATCAGCTAATTAAAATGTCGGTTCGTTGCCGCAGCAACGAAACTAAATGCATGAGCTGGAAAATGGAATTACGCATTATTGTTAAAATTTATCGTAATACTTTACAGGTATTAGTTTGCTATTAAACTTCTAAATTATTTGTTTGAATTTATACCCTTCTAACACATACTTACTAGAAGCATTAGCCTTGCCATAGCCTAGCTACACTGCAATGAGAACAGCATGCGAGAGAGAGAATGGGAGATAGGTTTACCCTTTCGCTCCACGTGCTCATGTGGGCGCGGAGAAATATAAACTTATTTCTATGTGCTTATTGTTCGACCCATCGCCGCCGACCAACCATCACGCTGAGCATGAGAGAATAAGGGTGGACTTATTTCGTTTTCTTTCTCTTGTACGCTGTTCGCAATGCCAAATGGCAGGGCTGCCTCTAGTAGGTATATGTTCGAAGGTTATACCTATTTGATCGTGCCAGAAAACACAAAGAACGCAATGAACAGTTACGAATTACGAGGACACATCGCATTTCCGCTCAAATAGTGTTATACTGCACCATTAGCTTTAAAATACTACAAAATCTTATCTCAGAAAGTTACTTGCAGACTGGGGGATCCTATATCCCCGGATGGCTTTGCTCACACATTCGCCAGCCCTCCAAAGCTTAGCAAGAGGCAGAGCAACCCTTTAGCATTGGTTACACTTTCGATAAATCGGGTTAAGAAAGGTGCTTGAGATATTCCTTAGGTAGTCTGATGTAGTTCGGTTCCAAACCGCATCGAAGTAAGTAAGTAAGTAATTAAGAACGCTATTTAAATGCACTTTCAGTTGTTGCAAAATGCAGCAACGCAATCCAGATATAACCGGTATCTTTCAGTTCCTTTTCTTGTTCTCACGAGGATGAAAGGAATCACTTTAGACTCCGAAACTACACTTTCACAATACTCTTAATGGCGGGGTGAGTCTCTTCTTGATCCCCGAGGGTAAAACCAATTTTTTTTATTGTGTGACTCTATGGTCGGAGGTCAAACAGAAATTGGTCTCAGAAAGTTTTATGTCTATATTTTAAGTATTTGTGCTTAAGTAAAGCTAGTGTCATTATTACGTTAACCGAAAGCAATGATGTACCAAACATAGGCAGTGTCACAATTTTTTTATACTGGGACATTCCGCAAAACTTAAAGCCTAAGTATTTACGAACCGCGGGTATCTTAATAGCAGTAAATGTGATTATTTATGTTTTAAAACTATCTTAAAATTAAACAATATATTTGTATTGCTAAAATTAGTCTAAACTAACAATATTTGATAAATTTCTCTTTTTTTATTCTTATGGTGTCACCATTTTATTAATTTTTCAATGAGGTAAGGATTCATTTCAAACGCCTTTTTCTTCATAATTTGCCTTTTTGGGTTATGACACTATTAGCGCGGAAGTGCTTCAGGGTAATCAATTACACAGGTCCACAAAAAAGTGGTGTGTGCTGGCTGTCGGACTAGGATTTTTTGGTGTATTTTTTTTTCGCCGAAAACTAATCTAAAGTCAAAGTTGGGGATCAAACAGCAAAAAATCGAGAAAAACCCAAAAAACCGATCCGGTACATTTACCGGCAGAAGCCTGCTACCACGGAATGTTTAGACTCCTACTGTATAAACTACAAGAGATATAAAAACATTCATAAAACAAAAAATCAAGCTTTTTAAATTGTCTATATAAAAAAATTATGTAAACGTTTTTGATAGGATAAATGATAAAGAAGATAAAAACGAAAATGTAATTTTGACAAAAAATTTCGGTCCAAAATAGGAAAAAAAATATATTTTTTTTATTATTGTGATTTTTGTTATACTTATTATAAATTAGTTATTTTATTTAGTTAAATCTCAAGTCACTTAAAATTTGCAGACAAAATCCAATTAAAAAAAAATATTTTTTTTTCCAGGGTTATACCTTAAAAAAATCCTAAAAATTCAGGTTTTTGATTATAACTCGAAAAATATTGCATTTAGTTAAGTATATATGGAGTTTCGTGTATTATAGTTTTTGAGATATTGACGTTTTATTTTTTTTTTTAATATTAATATCTGAAATTACGCCTATTCTCGATTTGTTGCTGTTTGACCCCCAATTTTGACTCTAGATTCTTGTTTAGTGGAAAATAAATACACCAGAAAATCTTAGTCCGGCACCCAGCACACAACACTTTTTTTGTGCACCTGTGTTATCAATCGATATTCAGTCTGGTAACCCTTTAGTTACAACAAATTTTCCAATATCAGTATTGATCAAGTTTACTGAGATGATACAAATACACTTTTGTACAGATAAAGATTCCTAATGGATAAAAAGGAGGTTGATAGTACCTTTTTCAATAACGAAATTTTATTGAAAAGATAAGGTAGGCCGACATCACTAAATAAAAAGGTTAGATTGAGTAACACAATATTACTCCCACGACAACTTTCAACAAATTCGGATGTAATTTGAGTCATCCTTATAATTTTATACAAAAGCTTAAAGAAGAAAATGTTTAATAAGATTAGCCTAAAAAGAAGTTATTTGGTTACATAAATATATTCTTGACTTGCGAAAAATGATATTTTTAAGTTATCTTTTTTATAAATTGTACAGAATATAAACATTAAATATTATAACTTTTATTAATAAAAATATCTTTGACTTTGGTAAATATTAAAATTAAAAGTTAATAAAATTCGACTACGTACTAAGTTATTCATTGGGGTTGTAATTAAATACCATATGTTTAAAGTGTAAAGGAAACATTGTAATTTTATATTTAAAAAAATAATAAAATAAATGTTTAAAAATATTATTTTCTATTATTTTAAACAACCCTGTCGACGAAACGTTGAATGTCGTCACAGCCATGTACAGTTACGTGATCCACATATGGTACAAACTTACGCTGTACCCAAAAGTAGATATTATAACCCTTTTTAGAATCCCTAAATTGAAAGGACCTTACGGCTAGCTTTTAAATATTTAAGGTTATGCGGACAATTATTTTGCAACTAATTCGGCATTTTGAATGATGTGACCAGCGATTAAAACACTAAATGCATAAATATAACAATAAAACCAGGAGAGATAAGATCACGGCAATGTTTGCCTTGCCGCGCGCTCGTTTGGTACCCATTTCCCGCGGCGAGAATAACGAATATGTCGCATGCGGCAGCCGTGCTAAATGGATACCTTTAGCGAAATATCCTACATAATTGATCTGTATGTTGTATATTGTAAGATGGTATTATCCATTTAAAAAAGCAATATATTTGTTTATAGTGACAAAAAGCTCAACTATAAACAAAAATTGACGGGTACGAGCGTTAGTAAATTAAAATCCTAAACTAGTAAATACATTTTCAAATTTATGTGTTTTGGAGTATTTTTTAATAGTTTTTTTACGAATTACCATTCTAATTGCTAATTGGCGTAGCATCCTTAGCCTTTGACATAGCGTAATGCAGTTTTTATTAGTCGATTTGTATATTACAGCTGTATCATTAAGTTTCCAGTTTTAACGCAAATCTAAAATAAGGCCTATCCCAAAAATCTTACATTTGAAAGTTTATGTCTAAGTCACGTGATTTTTTATAAGTACGAGGTATGGTTTTAGAAGTGACAGCCATAATTTGTTTTACACAGGTGCAAGACATAAAAACAGGCGTAGTTAAGGTAAGCTATTTTTTATATTTTGTATGACGGGGGACGGCGAAGGAACCCAACTTGCTTTCCCTACTATATAATTTATTCTTAAAAAACCTACACAACGGATATAGGGTAAATAATGGATACCTAAAATGAAAAAGTTGAGGTTTGTGTAAGACAAACAGTAATAAACGAATGTAAATAATTCGGGAAATGATATCTTGCGGTCAGTCTTAGTTATATACCGGGTGTCCAAATAAGAAAGAACACCGGCTGAAGTACTACGGCCATTAAAAGGTAAGTCGATTTTTAACGAATTTGGGATTATTGTGTAATCTGAATTACGTTTGTTTTTCCTTTATGCTGATCCATCAATTGCATGATTATCTCAATTAACAAAAATTTTAGAGGCACTGAAATTTTCTAGGAGGGCGAAAATTGTACTATTTCTAAATAAGAAAACAAAGCAAAATAATTTTAAAGTAGAAACCGCTATTACATTTGGTTTTCTAATAGAAACGAAGTATACTAAATTACATTACTGTGGAAAAACATAGCAAGTTATTTTTAAGTATTTAAAATGCAATGAAAAAACCTAGTACAAAAACATGATTTATAAAATAAATAAGCATTATGTTCAACCGTAATCACAGTAAGTAATTTTGCCTTGTTTTTCAGTAAGGAATCGATATGTTTTTGGAGCAACTCAGTTCACTATAAGGATATTTTCGCGACTTACCGTTTTTAACTACTGGTTGATAGCAGTTCTTTCCCCGCCATTCTAACCGTGTTTAACCCGCCTATCCTCGCAAAAACGAAACGGTTTACGTATGTCAACTTACTACTAATGGTTTAATACACTTTTAAGTTTAAATTTAAATTTAAGGTGTTTGGAGAGTTAAGAAATAAGTCAAAAAGATAATATAAAAACCAAATTTTTCATTTAATAAGATATTAGCTGTTTCCAAGTAAACTATAACAAGTAAATTTTTCCTTTATGATTTAAATATAATTGTATTAATTCATCCATTTGGGAATTAACTAATAAACAAAAATCTAATCCAAATAGTTGTTAAACCATATCAAAAAAACATCACAAAACCAAAACAATAGAAAAGCCGCGAATCCTTCATTATTTTAAATTTAAATTTGACATAACCATTATTAACGCTCCTCCTAACTAGTGAGCGATAGCGGTGATACTGGTAAGTAATGACGTTGATACTGACGTCAGAACACCTTCCCTACATTACCGCTTCTCGCGAAAATAAACCGGTATGTTAACTGTCTAACAATGTTAACGCGGTATGTCGCCAAAATTTGATGTATGTGTTTTCTGTAGTCGATTACAGACTAGTTACTAGGATTAGATACACGGCAGTTATAGTGTTTTTATTACTTTGTTACAAAATTAATGTTGTTAAGATATTTTTATAACTATAGTATAGTATAGTTATTGCATGGATCTAAAGATGTGGCAAGCATGCCCCTTGTCGCGGCGGAGTTGGTTAAGCCTTAAAGTAATTCGATAAAATTTCCTTTTAAGAACAATAATTCAGAAGTAGCCCTTAATTCATTCATAACATTTTTTTATTTATCTTAAGGGTTTTTGAAAACGCAACACTATTTTTTTAAACTTTTTTTATTCTAGCTTTAATCCTATTTTCAAGAACCATTAAGTTTTAGAGATGTATTCTTCACAGTTATAGCAGCTTATATCATTTTCTGGTTACTTTATGAGTTCTTAGACCTCAGAGAACATATTCTAGCTTTTTTTATCTGACCTATTCGTTTGATTTCTCGGGCCCCATCTTTTTGACCGATAAAGACGCTGAATTCTACGAGCTTAAGAAACAAAAATAAATCATTGAGTTAAGTTCTTTTTGACTGGTTATAAAATAAAGGTTTAAATTGAGAGCACTACGCTGCAACAACAAAGAGTTCGGCACGAGTTGCCTTAAGAAAATGTGTTTTTACCATTAATATTTTACTTTTTTTTATTAATGTAACTAACGATCCTTTTTTGTTAAGTAATTATTTGGCTAACAGTACCATTTACACCGAATATACATTTACTTTTATCTCTTTAATTACTCTAAATGTCTACAACTATGTGCTATTAATATTAGGTAAATTTTGTACATGATCTAGTAACTAACATCTTTTAAATCCCTTAAAAACGCGCTTTAAAGGAATAATGAAACTGTGGTGCAGGTCAACAGCTAATAAAATTGTTAGTCCATTTGTGCTGCAGAAGAGGATAGTTTAAATATTTTCTGCCTAAAACCCTCTGGACTCGTGCAAAACCTTATGAAATACTGACGCTGCCCTGTAGCGTGTTATGTGGGGCAGTGGTTTTTGTTTTTATTACTTTCCAGAAGATTTTCAAACAAAAGAAAACTAACTTGTATGAACATGTATAGCAGCATTAGTAATCTATGTGTGTCGCTACGAGTATATAGGCCTTATTTACCATACTTTATGGTCATATGGTAATACTATTTTTTGGTTTCTTCTGGTAGTTAAATCAATTTTTTTTTAACAATACAAACTTTGGAATTATTAACAAAAGTTAAATAACGAATAATAAGATCAATATTAATTAAATAGCACATAAATTACATATATAATCTTTCCCTGCCATATCAGCATTGTTTTCGTGGCACCATTCTTGGCATGCATGGCACTGAAACCAATCCTCTGATTGTGGATGAATGCATTTTTCTGAGCAGTAAATACACTGCCAATCTCTCTGTTTTGCAGATAAACCTTTGATTTTAATTCCAGGCGTACTTTTATTCCTCTTCTTCTTCATATGTTTTTTGTCATCATATATATTTACGGACCGCCTTGGGTGTAATTCCGAAGCCATGACTCTTTCAGTAAACGATCTGCTAAAAGCTCTTCAGCATTCTCGTATTAGACTGGCTGTTCCCCACGTATCCTAATGACATCTCTGGAGAAAACTACTTTTCTTTGTAAACTCGTCTATGGAATATTATAAATCTCAGCTGCTCGACATAAGGTTAGCTCTTTGTTAAGGACTTTATTTGCGGCTTCTATCATTTTTTCTTGGGACTATTCAGTTCCATTTTTTTTGTACCATCTATTGATTATATTTACGTCGCCTCTGGAACTAATTTTTAAAGATCGAAAATGTTTTATATAAAAATTGTATGATTTTCCATATTATCTTTAAAGTATCAGTGAAAAAATATCTCGATAAGAAAATGGAAAAATATAGGCAACTTCATCTTTTTTAAATGGAACACCCTGTAATTATGCGCTGCAACGAAAGATCTTTTTTTTTGATTTCAAATATATATACATTGATGATATTTGGGTGAACCGTTTTTGAGATATTTAAGCTTAAATTATAAATAAATTGCAAAAAATTTCATATTGCTATCAAAAAGCCATGAAACAATCGAATTGCTATGATTTATGTTTGATAAATATGACGTCTCCATATTGTATAAAGTTGAAGTTTATCATTTTAACTATTAAGAATTATTTATATTGTTTTTTTATCGATGGGCTATTCAGAAGAACAAAAACTCGCTATTGTGCGTCTTGTTTAAATTGATCCAAAATCAAGGAGGATATGTAGAAAATAACTAAATTATAAATTTATACAACATAACAATTTTATTGTTTTCGTGGCTTTCTTGATATCCGTATTTTTTCAATTTATTTATTATTTAAGCTAAAATATCTTAAAAACGGTTCACCCAATATCATCAATGTATATATATTTGAAATCAGCAAAAATAGACCTTTCGTTGTAGCTCATAATATACGGTGTTCCATTTAAAAGTTGAAGTTGGCTAAATTTTTCCATTTTTAATGCGATTTTTTTACTGATACTTTCAAAAGATAACATGGAAAAAGGCCTACAATTTTTATCTAAAACATTTTTTCTATCTTCAAAAATAAAGGCTCCAAAGCACGTAAATATAATCAAAGACCCTGTCATGCTTACCATCTACTATAAAAAAAAATGTATCATTAACCCCAAACATAAAATAAATTATTTAAAAATAAGTGATCCAATTTGCCAATAGCTTGTAAAAGTGAACATTAATCTATGTAGTGTTTTACTTCAATGCTAAAAGGTATTATGTCTTAAGTCGTTTTTATTTTCATGCATTAATTAGTCTAAAATGGTTAAAGTTTAAGATAAAGTAAAATGCTTTTCTTTTTCCAAAAAAGCAAAACTCATAGAGGATCATAATAAAGGTTTAGGAGTAACTTTCCTGTCAAAAATATATGGAATTGCAAAATTTGCAGTTTGCTCAATTAAAAGAAAACTCTGCAAAATTATTAAAAAAGTACCCAATACAATAAAACCAACCCAAAAATGCACCTTTAAGAAACCTGAACTATCAGAAATGGAAATTTTACTTTATAAATGATTTTTGCCCAACGCGAAAGAAACCTGCCAGTTTCTGGAGATATGATAAAGCAAAAAGCATTAAGTATAAGTGCCAGTTTGAATTATGTTAATTTTAAAGCTAGCAATGGATGATTGCCACGATATAGGGAACGTTACGGAGTGCGATTTTTAAAAATTACTGGCAAAAAACTTTCAAGCCAGCCAGAACGCATTAATCCATTTAAAGTAAAACTGAGAAGGGTGATTAAAGAGTATTATTTAAATAAGCACCAGCTGTACTTACTGATAAAACTTATGTCTCCTTGGCGGGAAAAACTGCCCTGGGACCAAAGATTGCAAAACATGTAACATTTTTGGGCTGTACTAATGCTTCAGGCTTACATAAAGTAAAACCATTACTTATCGGAACTGCTAGAAATCCAAGATGTTTTCAGAACTTTAATAATCCTTTGGTACACAAGCATACAAAAAACGCCTGGATGATGGCTCAAGGTATTAAAAACTGGTTTTTCCTGGAATTTGTCTCAAAGGTAAGTCTGATAGCATTTAAGCTTTTTAATAGTAACCCTTATGTTAGGTAATTACATGTAAAAAGCTTTTTAAAAACTCAAAGTCTTCCAGAAAAAGCGCTGCAACTTTTGGATAACGCTCCGTCTCATTCATCGGCCGAACAATAAAAAACTGAGGCTGACCAATCTGTTCTATAGAAAAAGTCTTTTTAGTTCCGTTATTAATGGGGATAATGTGGTTGTTGAAGCCCTTAAGAAAATTACATTGAGAGATGCAGTTATACATTTAGTAGCCGCATGAGAAAAGTTAAGTCCCCAGGTTATTGCAAAATGCTGACATAACATGCTTGCAAACACTGATCAAGAACCAGTAGACGAAGACGACTTGCCTCTGTCCATCTTGCAGCAACAGTTTAAAGAAAAGCGAGCTTCTGACACTACTATAGGAGAGACAATCGCATTCACAAAAGCTATAGGATTAGTAAGTTTTAAATTTACATCCATTGGAACAATTGCACAATTGAAGACTCACACTTGGAAGAAGGTGAAAATGACAATGAATCGGATGAAAGTGATCTTGAAATCCAAGATCAGCCAAGTATTAAAATTAAAAATGCTGAAGCAGTTGACGCCTTCAGGATAGCAGTAAAATGGACTAAGCAGAGCAGTACATAAACATAACATAACAGAAATCGCAAGTTTAAAAAACATTCATGTAAAATCTCTTTTAGGAAACATTTCTACTAAACAAACACAATTTAAATAAACATCTTATTTTTCTAAAAAAGATTAGTTAAATATGTATCTTAAGTTAGGTTATTGTATCAATACACACAATGTAGTAAGCTAGGTACAATACTATGTAATTGTTAAAAAAATAACTTCGCTAATATAAACATACCGTTAATATAAACTCTTTAGGATTTTTTGTATTTACGTTACCGAGATTGTTCTGTATCAAGAAAAGTTGCCTACCAAATGCTCGATTAAAAGCTTTGTAATACGAACCTAATAAACATTGGACCGCACTCGTCTCGATTATGCTTCATTGTAAAGAGGTTAGTATACCTATAAACATAGCTTTGTAACTTAGTATTATCTAGACCATCGGAGCTAAAAAATTTAAAAACTGAAATCAATAAGGCAGTATTGCTAAATATGCCGTTTTCTAAACGGACATAATTTTACTCTAAATTTCAGCAAAACATAGTAACACAAATACATTATCGGATATAACTCTTACCGAATCCAAACTATAAATTAAAAACAAGGGTGACTAGTGCATAAATTTAAGAAAGTTAAATAAAACATAAAGGCAAAGTAGTTATTAGTCAGAATTTAGAAACTAAAACTTTTGTAAACTCTAAAGAAAGTTAGTAGAAGGGTGGAAATTAAGAAAGCTAATTTGGTAACTATAGTAAGCTTATTAAGCTGTGAGCCATTTAACGAAGAATGCTGTGAAAAATAGGATTTATTTTATAAAGCTTTACATAAAACAAACTTTTAAATTTATTTAAAGTTGACACAGGAAAAGAAATATTTTTTTTTGTGAGACAAACAAAAATATAAAGTCGGACATTTTATTGCATTTGCATTGCATTTATTGGAATGAAAACTTTGAAACACTGGTCATTTTAGTTAGAACTTTAGGTAACAGTATGAAAAAATATAAAAACCAATATTAATAGGTATATTACGGAGAATTTTTGTATTTTTGGCGTAAAACAATACTTCTTGACCATCACAAAGTCTCAAGAAACGGACTTAAACAGTAAATTTCCCTTTTAATCGTGACAACACCGCCTTAAGAAATTTCAATCATTTTAAAAATTATCTTACCGATCTAAAAACAACGAAACAAAGAAAGCCGCCCATCGCTATGCAACGCTAACACATCGACATGCTTTGTGAGCTTGTGATTACGTAGCGAGTCGCATCCAACCAGAGCTCGGGCCCGTCGGGGGTTGGACAGACGCCGAAATGTATACCTTTTGGAAACTGTAAAGTATAAATAAAAATAAGTTGCTGGTACTCCCCATTGGCGTATCACAGGAATTTTGTGGTTTAATAATTCATACATTTTTTTAATAGAACTTATTCTAGTGTCTCATTAAGCAAAAGTCATTTTACAGGGCGTCTAAACCTTAAATTTTTTATATAAAAATTGTAGGATTTTTTTCATATTATCTTTTGAAATTATCAGAAAAAAATATCGCAATAAAGAAATGGAAAAATATAGGAAACTTCAATTTTTTAAATGAAATACCCTATATATAATGCGCTACAACGAAAGATATTTTTTTTCTGATTTCAAATATACATTAATGATATTTGGATAAACGATATTTTAGGTTAAATTATTAATAAATTACAAAAAAGTTTTACATTAGTATCAAGAAAGCCATGAAAAAAATAGAATTGTTATGTTGCTGAATTTGGTAAGAGTTTTCTCTGGACCCTTAATGTTTATTTTTGTGATTAAACCTTCATGCCAAAGTGAAGGAAGACTTGTCGGTGAATAGAATTTTATTTAAAAACTTTGAATCCTGCTGCATAAATCCAGCTATTTCCAATGCATACTTAGGTCGATCCTGCATGTTTTGTTCAGGAAGGTTCTGAACCGACATACATTTATAAGGATAAAATTTGTAAAATTTTAAGGTTAAATAAATTTTATAATCTGTTTTGTTTTCATGTCGTGCTGCAGTCCTATTCTTTATTTTAAAGCTTTTTCGTTCAATAAACTTTCTTACTATTTATTTAATAGTATCTATAGATGGTACCCGTTGTTAAGGATATATTAAGTAATATTCCCTTTGCACTGTCGTCACATTATTATTGTTACCATAAAAAACACGCATAATAGAGATTTTTTGCTCTTCTGAATAGCCCATGGACAAAAAGCAATACAAACTACTTTTAATATTTAAAATGATAAATTTCAACTTACAATATCAATATGTCAAATTTATTAAAACAATTTTATTGTTTTCATAGCTTTCTTGATGCTAATAGGATTTGTTTTAATTTATTTATATTTTAGGCTTAAATATCTCAAAAATGGTTCATCCAAATATCATGAATGTATATATATTTGAAATCAGAAAAAAAAAAGATCTTTTATTGTAGCGCATAATATACAGGGTGTTCAATTTAAAAAAGTTGAAAGTGCCTATATTTTTCCATTTTTTATTGCGATATTTTTTTACTTGTATTTTCAAAAGATAATATGGAAAAAACCTACAACTTTTATGTAAAACATTTTTTTCAGACCCTGTACAGGGTGACGCCTTTTCGATGGATTTTCAGAGTATTGGGTAAACTATTAGAGAAAGAGAAAATATGATGGCAAAACAACTGCAATGGTACAAAAAAAAGATCGTGGCTAACTTAATTCGTCTCGGAGATACAAAGCGTTTGTCAAATTTTGACGATTTTAGTACACCTCTCTATCTTGGTTGTCAGTAAAGATTAAAAAATTGTAAATAGCAATTCATTGAATAGTAGCAGAAAAATCCAGTGGCCTACTTAATTATTTTTTGTTATTTACGGATTTAAAGATATAACCCAAAATTGCCTTGTTTGGAAAGGGGACTTCCTCATTACCCATCTATTAATACTGCACACATCTTTTTTTAAAAAATTGTTTATTTGTAAAACAACTAAGGAAAACCTCTTATGATTTAAACTTTGCACTCCCTATACCCAAAATTGCTTCAGATGACACAATATATTTTTATTACAATTCGATATGTTTGCATTTAAGAAAATTAAAGGCCTCGTAGTGATTTCCTTTTCACCCGGTATAGACAAAACTCCATTTTATATAACTATGAACGGATTTTATTTTAACCACGACGTTTCCACTTTCAACGACATAAAATTTAGTAACTTTACTTTTTTATAAATATTTAGTTAAAAGAAGTATTCTTTATTTATCTTTGTTTTCATATACAAATTGGACTGTTGCAAAGCTTACCTAATTGGACTGTCAGGAACAGATTCTGAATGCTGCTGGAAGATTTATTATTGGAATTCAAAGTCTTTGATAGAAATCGTAAATTTTCGGACGATAGAGTTATAACACAAAGTGATCTTTGCTGTCTTTTCAAGTTATGTTCGTAACAAATTGCTTCTAAAGGACCTTTATGTTGCATCATGTTGGTAAAGATAATAAAATATAAATAGGAAGAAATTACAGTTGAATACTTAACAGAAAATGACTTTTAAGTTAATTTTATGATGTAACGAATAGGAACAGTTTTTTTCGTCTATTCTACTGACTACTTTTTTACTTAAATATTGAAAAACAGGACTTTTTCAATCTTTTCTACTGGGCAATAAAATAGACCGGTCAATTCAGATAATTATTTTCAACACAGTACCTATTAGTTACCTACAGGGAAAGGAAAAGTGGATTTTAAAAAATAACTAAAACCAGAAAAATATTTTTGATGAAAGTCATTGAAATTGACTATCTTTGGGAAATTTTTTTCGAACATACGACTATTTTAAAAATTCTCCAGATCCTAAGACGAGAAAATAATTTGTAAAAAATATTCGTGTGTAAGAAAAATATTCAGTTTTTAATTGATTGAGTGGTATTTGGTAAGAAAATTTCACACCGAAGTGTTAAAAAAATACTAGGGTAATTACGTTGTTTTATAGTTTTGAAATTTAAACAGTAGGCTTTGTAGGATAATTCAAAGGGATAATAAATGTCATTTCATGTGCGTGGTGTCAAAAGTGTAAAGAATAGTGATTTTTATGAGAAATGTCTGGTTTTGGGTATGGAGGGTAAAGGGAAGGAGAAACATGAAAAACTGTCCGGCAAAATGTGTTAAATTGGTGGCTCTACAGTAGCAACAGGGTAAATTTCCCATCTGTCAGTATGAGGCAGTTCTCTTTGTGCTTTCCTGTATTATGGTTTAGTTTTCATATATGTGCTGTTAATTTGTGTTTTAATTGTGTATTATGTTTTTTATTTTTTTAAAACATTTTTAATTTGTAATCAATGAAGGTTTCTTCTGTGGCATTGGTCATTTTAAATTTTGTTGCGCCTTGAAAAGGAAATAAATTTTCCAAAGCTCGGGACTGCTAAAAAGTGTTTAACTTTTAATGAAGCATAAAGACCAATCCCTAATAACCTTCTAGTTGTTTATATATATATATATATATATATATATTTTATATATATATATATATATATATATATATATATATATATATAAAAAAAAAAAAAAAAAAAAAAAAAAAAAAATATATAATATATTTTATATAATATATACATATTTCTTTATTTTGGTTTATTTTCTTGGGAATAGGTTCTAACATAAAATTACACTCTAACATTTTGAATTTGTTTTGACGTTTCGCCTTCATTTTCGAGGCATTATCGAAAATTTTTTCTTGTTCTATTCTAAAAACAAAAAAACAAAGATTAAATATACAATACAATTATGGTACAAACGATACATATACAGTTAGAAAACTTAATATTAAAAATAGCCACTCACATGCTTCTACAAAATGCGTACCTTGAGAAACGTCTACATTTGATCTTTTAAAACAGACTGAATTCATATGTATACATTTTGTTTTGGAATGTAGTAAGTTAAATTGCATAAAAACTGTTAGATTTTTTATTATAATTTTGAATGTATGATTCTTAAGGCAGGAGTTAACTTTTGTATATTAAGGTTGGACTATAAGTTTTAGTTAATAATGTTGTTATAAATTTGGCCCAATTTATCTACATCGATTTTGTCGTTAATCAAATTTTTGTCACGTTTTATTTTAATCATTTCTTTTATTGATAAAAGAAATGATTGAAATAAAACTGTCTGTAAACATCTAAACAAGAAAATAAATAAATATTTTTTCCAGTAATGCTTACACCTAATACTAGATAATTTTAGGGAAAAATAGGTTTTTTAATTTACTGTTGCGGATGAGCCATCTCGCGGTAGTTTTAGAAACTTGAAAATAATTTCCAGTTATTTTTCTTGGCCCCTTTTACTAAAAATATTTTTCCTAATCGCTGTGCGATAAATAGTTTTCGAGATACAGACGGCGCCCTCTCTTATTTGGACACCCGGTATATACCAACGGCTTTTGGTGCGTCGAAACACCGCTTTCCGTGAGATCAGCTAAGTTAAGCGATGCCGAGCACGGTTAGCAATTGGATGGGTGGTCACCAGTGAACACCCTGTACGATTAGCTTTGTTTCAAAATCCACGTTAAACTATGGGTCCCGTTTGAATGACATTACTTTAATGGCGTTAATGGGGATAGTTCAGAGGTAGTAGTTATTTTATAATGTCTGTGGTGGCACTACCGTGTTGTCTAAATGGGTCAATAAAATACAATATGTGCATGTTACGGTGCTTGATAGCGCTGACGGAACTGAGTAATAAAATGGGTTAAACATCTAAAACCCAGCACCTACTAGCTGGGGGCAGTAATTTTTATATGATTTCATCGTCTGACAAAGGTTAATAATATTAGAGTACTAAGTAAAATAATATTTTTAAACAATTTCTGTCATTTATCAACTGCTGCAATATCAAATAGAAGCTTGCAAAAAAATTTAATAAAAATAAGTGTCATAAGCGATATTATCGCTTCTGTCAATAGTCTTAATAAATTGTATTTAATATAAAAAAAATAATGCTAGTGACAAAATTTTTCCTGCTGTGTTTTAGAGTAACTTATTTTTTTTCTTATTTTTATGATATATAAAAGAAATTACTTTATCGGCAGGCAAATTAAAATAATTATTGAAACTTTATTATAATCATTATTTAAAACATTACTTTTGCCACTATGATGATGTTGCATTAATAATCTGTATTGATGAAAAAATGTAAAAAAAGCAAAAAATTATAACAACATTTCTGCCTTTAAGCCCAATATTTCTATTAGTTAAGAAAAGCATAAAAATGAAAAAGGCAGAAAAAACCGATACTGTTTTTTCGAAGACAGAAGTATTTTACTACCTGAGGACTGCTGCAAGGAAGTACAAATACACACTTACTAATATTATTTGTGTATATTATATTTGTTTGCATGGAAAAGAAAGTTAGAAAGAATAGGTCGTTTAAAACCGAGAATAAAGGTCACAGAGAGAAAAAGAGAAATATAGATGTCTCCAAAACACCTTACACGCTCCAAACAACGTAGCGCGTTTTAATACAGTTTGGACCATCTATGCGATTAGACGTGTGTGTCAGTGTTTAAAAATTTTAATAGCTTTTTGTTTTTTTTTCGTAAAAATGGAAAAATTAAAGTGCGCAATTTGCAGTACCGGCAAATATAAACGTAATATTTTATTTAACACAGAGCAGTGGCCTAGCGTGCCTTGGCGGGGCCCCGTATAAAAATTTGTTTGGGGGCCCGTATGAAGGGTAAAGATTTCTCACAAAAAAAATATTTGCATAAAATTAAAGAAATATTATATTAAATAATTATCTATCTGTCACTTTTTCCAAAATTTTTGCAAACAATTCAAATTAAATATACACCTTGCTTTTTTGGCAAACTGATTTAATAAATTATTTATAGCTGATGGTGACTTTAGTTTTTTTAAAGTTTCTGCCTCTATGGACAATAGTGACAAGTCTGAAAGGCGTTCATGTCCAATCGAAGTTCTTAGGTAATTTTTTTATCAGTTTTAATTTTAAAAAACTTCTTTCCTCAGTTGCGGTTGTAACTGAAAGGGTCAAGAATAAAAGGCATGCTGTTATTACCTCCGGAAAACTGAATGCAAGACCATTAAATTTTATTGCAATAATTCAATAAGTTCCTTAATGGAATGAATTTTTTTATTTTCAGATTGCAAGCATGTTTTTGGAGCCTTTAATTGGTCATAAAGATTAACTGAGATGTCTTTACTGTATTTAGCCGACAGTTTTCCGAAGCGTTGAATATCTCTCCGTTTGAAGAAGACAGGAGTTTCTCCGGTTGTAATATTTCGAACATTCTACTCAGGTCGCAAAGGCTCTGAAATCTTTGTTTAGTTTAAGAAATTAACAGCAATAATATACATTGACTCTGAAGTAGGATTCCGGGTCTGAAATTCTCTCATCTTTTGATAACTCATCTTTTGTTTTTAAAAACAGTTGTTACTCCCCACTCTTTTGCTAAACGTTTGGACTCATTTAGCAAACTATTGAATTAATTTTGATGTCTTAATTTGCATGTTATTATATTTTTACAGTTTTGCTTACGCATGTGGGGGTCCCCCGTCCAGGGGCCCCGTATAATTGATAGGGCAGATACGGGGGTAGCTACGCCCCTGACACAGATACATTAACAACAGAATACTAACAACAGGATTCTGAATAAAAGTGACGAAGAAAGCAATAACTACTTTATGTTATTAACATATATTCTGATAATAACTGTAACTATATTTAATAAAAAGTATAAATAATAATGAAATTAAATGACCATATTTTTTTAAAAATTAATACTTAAAAAAATAAAACAAAAAGAAATAAACTATAGTCATATTTGATTTTTATAAAACATCTAAAATCAAAGTTTTAGATGTCTGCCATCTTTTTCTGATATTTACAAATACTTTATAAAAAATAAAAATAATTCTTAAAAAAACGATGGATTGATATAGCACTATTTTTTTTACAATTTAATAATTATGTTTATAAATACTCCCACCATTCTGATTTCTGCCTGTTTAGTTTCACTATCTATAAAATATATTTAATAAGATACAATTGATGATAGAAACCATAATATAATTTTTGACAGTTTTTTTTTACAATTTCGAAATTATCCATAAAAAAAAATCAGAGCAACCTGAGCTCGCCACTTATTTTTTCTAGTTAACATAGGTGTAGACTACATTACGTCTGGTTATCAACGACGATGAAATCATATACCTACCAAAATTGCTATCAGCTCCTTAGCTACACGTAGCTAGTACTGAATCTTCATATATGCCTTCCTGGGATGTCATAAAGATGAAAAAAAAACACATAAGTAACCAGTCTTGTCTAAGTTTGGCAGATTTAAAACGGACTGACTAATAAAATCTAATAAATTCTAATTGGTTAAAAGGCATAGATACATGTATCAATTTTCATCTACTGATTTGTTTTTTTAATAATTTTATGACATAATTGTTACCAAAAAGCCCGTACCATTTTACTTTTTTGGCAATTTAGCATATATTTATAATATCATAATACAATAGGGATGGTATAGTATCCTCAGTGTCAAAAAATGTACGTATTTTAATATTTTTCGTCTTTCTGATTGCTAGATTACAAAACACGTGATAATAAAATCCTAGATATTTCGTAATTTTTTTTTACCTCTTATTAATGCTAAATAATACTATAACAGATAACAAAAACGAAAACAAGTTCTTCTCTTAAATACCTTTTCTCTAAAAAAGTCGTACAACTTCTGTAAAGGACAAATACGTGATTCAGTTAATAATAGCGTCCGGGCGCCATTGACATAAAATTAAATTATTTATTTTATTCTTTTTGTGTTTATTTTGTTTCATTTTCCTTTCGGTTTCGCAAAAAAGATTACCGAGTTACAAACTTTACAGGCATGTTTTGATTGTTAAAATATGTTTACATCATGATTAAGAATAAATCCTCAATAAAATACATGTTTTCGTTTTATAACGATTATACATTGTTTGTCTAGGTTTATGTAAAAATAAACAAATAAATAAACATGCGTCTAAATGTACAAATATACTCCTTGTAGTTTTTTTCCTACATAATAATGCCTTTAAAGGTGTTTTTACAAAACTTTCTTCTTTATAAATATACTACTCTGATCAAAAACTAAGATATATTTTGTTATAAAATAAAAAATATTTAATTATTTTTTCAAATCTATTTCGTCCCCTTCAAAAAAATCAAACAATCCCCCTCCGATAAAATACTCTTGTGCCAACGTTTCTTCCAGTCCTCCATGCATGCTAAATAGTCGTCTTCAATGCACGTAGCAATTCACGTTGAGTCTCTTCAGTCGACACAAAACGGTGTCCTCGAAGTGGTCTTTTGAGTTTTGGGCACAGCCAGAAGTGACACGGAGTCAAGTCTGGCGAATACGGCGGCTGAGCAACGATATAAGTAGAATTTTCTCGAATAACCAATGCAGTGTGAGATGGTGCATTATCGTGATGCAAAAACCAAGAGTTGTCTCGCCACAATTTCAGCCATTTCCTACGAATAGCCTTACGCAAACAACGCATAACATTCAAATAATACTCCGTTTTGACTGTTTGACCGGGTGGAAGGAATTCATAGTGCACTACACCATGTTAATCAAAGAAAACAGTCAACATGACCTTGATTTTTAAACGATTTTGCATTGATTTTCGTGGCCTTCGTTTACCTTTTGCAGGGCATTTACTCGATTGGTTGGTTGTTTTTGGGTCCTATGCATAGATCCAAATCTCATCACCAGTAATAATGCGTTTTATAATGTCTTGATAGTTGGCAAGCATCTCTGTAGAGACTTTTCTTTATCGTTCTTTTCCAATGAAATTAAGACATTTTGGCCCCAAACGTAATTTTACTTCTCTAAGGACCAAAATGATCCTTTAAAATCGCTTGAATCAATTCATATAATATATTTACCATATCCACAAGGTCTCTTATAGATAATCGTCGATTTTCAAACAACAAATCCTTCACTTTCTTGATGTGTTGCTCGTCAATTAATGTTGATTGTCGTCCAGAGGGTTCCAAATCAGCAACATGTTCTCGGTCCTTTTTAAAGTCGTTTTAACAGTTATACACATTTTGTTGCGACTTGGTGTCATCGCCGAATGCAAGCAAAATTTAATCGCACTTCGTTACTCACCAAAATCAGATATTGTAAAAATCGCCAAATAAACTTTTCTTTGTTTACAAAACCAAGCGTAAACTAAATACTTATGATGTTTGAGACGTTAAATTTTTACCAGATGTTACTAGCAGTGATACTAACTTAAAAATAAAACAATTTGCCCGAATCGGCAGTAGTATATATATTTGTTTATTGTTCCTAAAATTAGAATTTTAACATATTTACAGAAATATGTGTAGTCGGGGTAACTTTAATCCATTAGTAAATAAAATTTTAGATTCTGAATTATCTTGACCGAGTCCTTATCGTTACTAATATCGGATGCCCTTTCTAATTTTGTTTTATATGTTTTTTAACATTTTTTTTCATTTAATCAATACTGGAGTAATAATTTTCAATTTGATGCTTTGTAATTTTCTTTGTTCTCCAAGCCCTTATTGAATTGCTTTATTTTTAAGCTCAGTATTCCTAGATATTATAAATTTGCCAGAAACGTTTTTTATTTCAATAAAATGTTAAAATTGTAGCGAACTTAACTGGATTTAAGTCGTACAAATAAAAAAGGTTTATAACGACAGCCAACATCAAAGCCTTCAAAAAACTGGTTTGTAATACATCAATGTTTGTTGAACGTCGATTTTACAAATATAAAACATAAATATCAAATAAAAGTGGTATTAACTAAACCAAAGAATAAGACGTGTGACTTCACGATATATTTTAGCGCTAAACGATGAATTTAACAACACGCCTATTGTTTTATTTTTAGGCTCATTACCCCTATAGATGTTGCATATTGCAGTCGACTCAAAATAAAAATACACTCCCAATTCTATAGGTAACTGTTCTCTTAACAAACAAGTCTGAAAGAAAATAAGAATAGATCCATAAAACATGTTTTTTACCATATTTTCTTATCTGTGAACATTCTCCTAATAGAAAATAAACTTAAGAGTTGCACTGTTTTTAAAACCCAATAAACTCTATTAGATCTTAACTAACAAAAACAAAACCATATAATATAAAGCAAAATACAAATAAAGGAATTTGTGAAATCCTTGCGAATGATATATCTTCGTTATTGGTGAGGAAACTATGAGTTCATTAACGAAACGCATAAAAAAACATCAGACATTTACTACACAGATTTTTATACATTTTACTTTAAGGGCAATGCAGAACGCCTTAAAATCCATTAGCTTATTACCTTTGTTATTTTTGAAAATATTAAAGTTATTGGTCTAAAAAAAATCAATCTATGATCTTTGCCATTATTTCGCAATTAAAAAAAGTTGTTCATAAAATATTGACACTTTTAAAAGAAAAATTTATTTAATTTAAAATTAAATTTGTATTTAGTTTTAGCCAGTCGGAACCACAAAGAAACGGCATCGAAAATGACAAGTGAAAACTTAGCGAAACGAACTGTGTTTTTCTGAAATACTTAGGGAATTTAAAACTGATAATTTTTCCATTCCTTACAAATGAGTACCAAGGTACGTTTTAGTAATGTAATTATATTGCTATTCGCAATTCCAGTGTTATAGAAAAAAACACCTATATACTTGCACAATACTGTCAAAAATAATTTAGTGGAAAAAAGAAAAAAAACATATAAAAATACAGTTTATATAAAGAATGAAATCAAACGACTCCTAAACAAAAACTAATCCTCTATTCAAGTGTTTTGTCTGAGAAAAAAGCTTCAAACTTCTATAAATGACGAAAACGTGATTGGTTTGGTAATTCTTTGTAAGCGCCATCGAAATAAAATTCAAATAATTTTTATTTTTCCATGTTCTGTTGACTCTCTTTTCTTTTTTACGTTCCGTTCGTAAAAAGGACAACAAAGCGTTTTAAGTTCGCTTGCAAAATAGGAAAGTTAATTTAAACAAAAAAATATATAATTTTAAAAATACTTAGAGACTAATTTAAAAGATAAATATATATATCGGCATTAAACACTAAAACCTGTCATTTTATAAAATGACTGCCGACAAACAGTGTAATAGCCCTGTATGAGAAACGCAATTCTTTACGCCATATCACCCTAAGTAGCTGCCGACATACTCTGTTACCGGCTAAATTAGAACTAAAACCCATTAAGTGCGAATTAAAGTTTGAATGCTCTGTGTATTGACGATTACTAAATGAGGCACTAAACTGATTAAATAAATATACAAAGTTTATTTACAATGCATTTACAGTTTACTACACTACAATTATTTCGATGTGTAAATTGGGCGTATTAACAATATTTAAACTTCAAATTTATTCCTTTGACAAATAATTGATTTGTAATTTTATTTAATTTAAAATCATAGAAGAAAGAAAAATATTTTTTATTTACTCTTTCACTAAAATGACCCTAATTAATTGTCATGAGGTTAAAAGATTTAAACACAACTCTTATCATCTAAAGCCAATAATATCTGTTTACAAATTTATCAAAGTATACTTTTACAAACAATATGTAAAAAAAGTTACAAATTTTACTCAGACAAATTGGCAAAATTTTGCTTTAAATTAGCAAGAAATTTAGTTGACTGTCGTTTAAAATCGAAATGCCTTAAGGAATCTATGAACCGCGAATTTATTTACGTTACGACACGACTGAGAATGTTTTTTTTATCACTATTAAGTTAGAAATGTTTAATTCAAATGTAAAAGTTATTTACCGTTTTAGGAACAGCCGGTATTAATTCTTGACTCACTATCTCATCAATAGGGTTAAAAATTACCTTTATTCATTGCTAATTTCCGGAAAATTACCATTCACTAAACCTTTCCTTTTTATTCACTGCTCGCCTTTTCTTGCAACACTTTCACTTGATGGCCAGTCTTGTCTTTTTTTAAATTACTTTACTTTACTTTCGATCCTTAAGCACATGTCAAATTTAATTCGACAGAGAAATACTTGAAAACTTATAACTCTATTTGGTTACAGAAAAAAGAAGACAGAAATTCATACTACCATGAGAATCTGATATTCTCATCGAGTTATTTAATAAAATGTTTCGGTAATGCGCCCAGAACACAAGAAGAAATTTTAGACCATGATTTACAGACAAAACTCAAAATCTTATTGAATTCAATCTGTTAACGCTTTTTCATCTCTGAGACCCACGGCACGACCCATGGGTGACGTAGTGTGGCTGCACGAATCTAAAATGTAATGCGTCACCTACATCCAATCTCAGTGATGCACTTCATTACTTTCCAATTAGAACTCAAGTTGATGGCGTCTCAAAAAGAGTAGCGTGAAAGTCACTGACTTTAAGTCCCAGTACGCCTGGAAAACTAATCCGTTTGTTTATTTTAGATTGCTAGACTGATAAAGAGCATTATTCACAATTTCCGCTGTGTTGTCACGATTCTATGGGAACTTTTACCGTTTGAATTTAGAATTTTTTATTTTATTTTATTTATATTTAGAAAAAAAAGTTTGCCTACTTCTAGTTACAAAAAAATAGCTTTCAGGGTGCAGATTGTGTTTCTGCGACAAGCCCAATAATTACTGTTTGACTAACTATTCAGTTATTTTTTGTAATGCCTAAATTCATTTAAGAAACAGCGTAATAATATTTTTCTTTACAACTGCTATGAAAACACCAATAAAACAAAAGGAAACAAAGGAAACAAGGCCTAAAAGTGACTAATTTCATACACCTGGATCAAGGGGGCGATGGTTTTCAGTTCCGGGATAGCGTTCATTTGTTTTACATTTTTACTTTCAGTCTGTCAAAAGTAGTTTTAAGTATTTTACTTAAGTGATACGCCAAAGTACTTAAATAGTGCAGTCGTAGAGAAATTATACTTACTGTACAACTCGTTTAAAAAGCAAGCAAGCTTGTTCACACTCATGTGACTTACCAAACTATCACAATCGTGTAAAAAATGTTGTTTTTAAAATTTGTTGTACAATATACTATTAATTGATTATTTGTCTAAGCATTATAGGAAATCACTAAATGGTTAATTCTTGTAAGTCCAATGATATTTACGTTGATTACCGGCCATACACGTACCTACTAGTCAATTTAGGAAATGGCAGATTTATACATTGATATAAAGAAATACTGACGGTTGCTTTGTGTGTTATTTTTCCCATGAGTTGCAAATTTTGCATGCAAGTTTTATATGTTACCACGTACACGACCTGTAAAAGATTTTTTCGTGACATGTTGTATAAAAACACGGATCGTCGTTTTACACTGTTGTATTGTAACTATACTAACTGTTTAGTTGCCGTCAAATAAAAAGCTCGGTAGTCGATTTAATACTGATCATTGTGAATGTTTATCGTAACGGGAGAAAGCATCGAAAAGTCTGGAATTAGCTGGAAGAATTTTTTTAATACTTGATGCAAAATGGATTACTCTAGCATTTTTAGGACCTTTCACAAAGGTCATTGAAACGGAAAAAACTTAAAAAATATATTTAACTAAATTAGTAACCTAAATTAAATAATGCAAACTTCAAATAGTTCTATAAACACATATTCTTTAAAAGCATAACAATATATGCATTTTAGGATGTAAGCTGTGTGATATTTAAAAGTATTATCCAACTTGTTAAGCATTTTCTAAACTTCAACTTTAAAATAGCTTTATTGTCTAAATAAAAGTAGTATTTATAGACAAAGCATCCTTACAGTAACACTAAAAATTTACATAGAAAAAAATAGAATCGTACGTACAGTCAAAAAAATACATTGAAATAAAGTATAAAATTAGATAAAAAGGTGACCCTTTCCTAACCTTTCCTCCCTTTCGGTATATAGAGTGGGTTTAAAAAGGTAAAAAAAGGAACAAACGGATATAATAAAGCAACACATAGGAAGAAAAAGAAATTGAAAAGGGTCATGTCAAGAATTAAAATACTCAAAACATTATAAAAACAACACCGTAGTCATAAAAAAAAAAAAATTGGAACAAGCCTCGCACAAAACTATTGTTCAAAAATTCCGTCTGCGAATAGTAGGCCTTGGTTAATAAAAGACCTTTCACTTTTCTACTAAATCTTTTTTCAGATAATATTTTCCTTATGGGCGCCGGAAGGTGGTTAAACATTTTTTTACCATTATACACAAATGAATTTTTAACCAACCCTCAAGGACGGTATGGATTAGCAGCCATCCGCACACTACGAGTCAAGTAAAAAGATTCTGCAAAAATTTTAGTAATTAATTTTTTTCTAACCAAACACCGTTTCCAGTATAAAAATACATGGTAACGTTAAATTTTTTTCTGCCAAAAAAAGAGGTTTGCAAGATTCCCGAGTTTGGCTCCACATATAAATCTAATTGCTCTTTTCTGCAAGACAAACACATTATTTAACAGGTAGTGAGCGCATGAACCCCAAAAGCATATCCCATACCGAAGATGTGACTCAACAAGAGCATAGTAGACGTTTCGAGCCACATGACTATTTAACTCCTGGGAAACGACTTTAAGAGCATAACAACGTCTGGATACTTTTTTGTTAAGTTGAAAAATGTGCTTGAGTTTAATTTATCATCGATGTGTAGACCCAGAAATTTATTTACCGTTGGAGTATTTATTGGATTGCTTTCCAGTTGCACATCGTCAAGCTTGCACCAAAGCTAAGCATATTTGTCTTAGACACATTGAGGGTTAGAAAATTGGTATCACACCAGTCTTTAATCTTAATTAAATCCGTCTCAATGATCCGCTTCAATTCACTTGCATCACGGCCGTGCCAGAGAATGGTTGTGTGGTCATCAAACATAGTAAACTCACCCGATATGGGTAATCTGGCACTATCATTGATATAAATTAAGAAAAGCAGAGGACCCAAAACAGATCCTTGCGGAACTCCCATTTATATATTCCGATATTCAGATTGACTGTTATTGAATAACACAGACTGATAACGATCCGAGAGGTAAGAAGAGAACCATTCCAAAGATTTTCCCTAAATCCATAGACTTCAAGCTTGCTCAGCAGTACTCTGTGATCTACGCAGTCAAATGCTTTAGTGAGATCAAAGAATACCGCCGCTTTTTTCTTATGTTTTATCAATATGAAAAATACTTGTGATTTCACGAAGTTATTTTTACTTTATACTAGACAGTAATCATTAAAGTGTCCGCACAAAAGTCTAAATGAAATAAAAATTTTCTTCATTTATAAAGGCAAATAAAATTCGATAAGGCAGGAAGTTTTGGGTGGTTAAAGTATACCGTTAAAGTCATAATGTTTTCTTATCTTTCAAAATATAAAAATACTAAATAATTTTTGAAAATATTGTTGATTTTCACTTTTTGCTTTTTTGTTTTTCAAATCTTAATAATTTTGGACATTCTCTCTATAGTAGGTAACAATAACGACTGCGAGAGTCTATATATGTATAGGTCTACAGTCTCTGTATAGTAACTGGTAATTTCTGCCACAATCCGCATATAGATCTAAATATTTCTTACTATTAATGTAAGAATTCAAGTATTTTGTTTATTTTTATTTTAAGATGTATAGACAAAGGTCTAAAATTTTACTTCGATTTTTTGTTTCATTGAAAATTCTTAATAACCCATTAAGTTTTCTATCATTTATCGCGGTTTAATTATTGCATTTATTTTCTTAATAGGAATAACGTTCCGTAATGTAATTCCAACATATCTCTAAACTTTAACATCATGTTGTCGGTAAAGACAATCACGTGTAGTACCATTGTAAGTCTGAGTAGATACCCATCAACAGCTGTATAACTAGATTTGTACTCCATTAATAGCACTAAGAATTGCATTGCCGGGTTCATTTTCTTTTAAAAGAAATAATCGGATTGTACCTGCTATTGAAGGTGGTTCTTACTTTTGTTCTTTATTTATGTTATGTATGTGTCTTTTAGTCGGCTGATTTGGGAGGGCAGCGGCTACTCGCCCCGGGCCTCCACAAAAGATGGGCTACCACAATAGTCTCAGAATTCACCACGGATTTCAGAAACTTTGGTCAGTGATATTTTAAATAATTCTTAGTTGAAAATGCTTATTAACAAATTACGCTGCTTTTTTTGTCAAAAATCATCCAATGAGGAGGCTGTAACTTTTTTTTCTAATACCATTTAGGGGGTCCATTATGTCTCATTTTAAAGCTTAGACTTTAAGCGGCTGTGGGACTTTCTACGTTGAATAGAAGTTAAGTTATGACGAGAAAGTTAGGAAAAATCGTTCGTTTGCAATATTTTTGCATTAAATTTGCAATATCTCCAGTTCTAATTAACAAATTTACTTTTATAAAACGCAATTTTGATTCTTTTTTCATAAGAAACAAAAAAGTATTTAAGAACATTTTTCTATCTTCAATAGTTTATTAGCTACAATGTATTAAACAATTAAATAATTTATAACAATTTTCTGACCACAATTTCGGACCTTGTTTTGAATAGTAAAATGTAGGATCCCCACACGTTATTAAAGAAATAATTTGTAAAAAACGTGCGAACAAAACAAGTCTTAAGAACAACTATTCTTTTTGTGTCAAAAAAAAACCCTCCTTTAATTGCAACAGTCAGAGGTAAACAAGATAAAAATACCGAATCTCGTGTTTTCAAAAATTGTTTTCCTTACTTTCTAAAATAACTTCATTGAAATTGTTAGGTTATTTAAGCCGGATAAGTCTTTTCATTTTATATTTTTCGTGTTTCGGTGCACAAACACATGACTTTAATTTTTTTTAGTAAAATTCCATCTCTCTTTTATTTACTTAAGAAAATTAGTAATACTGTGTCCCTACCGGAATTTAAACAAATACATATTTTTAATATAAGTAAGGATATTTATTATTACTACTATTATTAAATATTGTTTTACATCACAGTACAAACAGTGTCCAACAAACACTAGCATACCATAAGACTTAAAGTAAAAGACTTTACAATTCTGCTTTATGCAAGTATATTACACCCTTGGAAGTTACATATAGTCAGAAATAAATTTATCTAGTACTAGTATCCCTCGGCCTGTATACGATGTCCTGGCTCTTTAGATCCCTTATTATGCCATTTGGTAGTCTTCCTGATACTGATATTGCGTACACTCCTTTGCACATGCGAGCTGAAAAAAATAATAATACATTATTTTTATTCGTAAAATTTGGAATTAAGGTATAAATGGAATAAAAAATATATTTCAAAGCTTAATGTAAAGTGACAATTTTTTAGGCACTTTATAAACAAATACCATGCAGATAGAATCACAAGATAATATTAGCATATAGTGGCATATAGTATATACAGAGTTTAACATAAATACATAACATAAAATGTTTCTTCATATGTAGATTTGCTTCATGAATATTCGTTTCTAATTTACAGGGTGTTAAAAAATTTCAAAAAATGTTATTTTTTTTTTAATAACTTTTAAACGCTAAAAGATAATGGAACGAAATTTTAGCCAGAGGTTAGTTTGATAGTGTCCCAGTAACAGTAAAAAAGCTGGCTTTTACACTGAGTTTACTCAGTGGTATGCGTATACCGTAGGGTTTTTTTTAACGTAATGATCATTTTCTCAAAATTGATTTTTGTTTTGAAATAAAATTTGTCACTTGAGTTTTATTGTATTTCCTGCCATTTTCCCGTAATAAATTGTTTTGTAAATAACTAGTGATCCATCGTGTACAGGGAAAATGGAGAAACATAAACAAAAATGTAAAAAATCCAAACATTATTGGGTATGTTATGACTCATTTTTAAAAACTTGCCGCAAGGATGTTTAAAAGGGACTCTTAGACGTTTGAAACAAAACACCACTGATTAATTAACAATAATAAATTTACAATAAACCTACAAACCTAAACTAATTACTTATTAACAAAAATTAATCAAACATAAAAGTTTTAAGAAAGATGCTGAAAATATTGTCTCAGCTGCAATACAAGTTTTTTCATGGATTCCCTCATTCGTGTAAAATACCAGTTATCTCCCGAACTTGCTTTATCCTATTTTAACTCTTTAATCAATAGTCTACATAAAAAAAAAGTCAATAAAATAATATTATGTTTTAAGTGCCCCCAAAAATAATAATCCAAAGAATTAAAGTCTTGGGAGCGAGAAGGCTATGTTCTGGGCTCTCCACGACTTATCCATTTATTCCGGAACTTGAAATTCGTGATGTGCGGAGAATTTGTTGTTGAAATGGGATGTTAGAAAATTCTAGAAATAAATGGTATTTTTGCACGAATAAGGGAGTCTATGAGGAAACGCATTGGAAAATGAATTGCTGGGAGACAATATTCTTGGTATCTTTTGGTTTTTTTTTTATTACGTATTTTTAATTAGTAATTAATTTAGGTTTTTAGGTTTATAGTATATTTATTATTGTTAACTAAATAGTTTATTTTACACCTCTAAGAGTTTTTTTTTTAATGCCCATAAGGAAAGTTTTTTAAAATGAGTCAAAACATACGCGAAAATGTTTGTGATTTTTACATTTTTGTTTATGTTTTTACATTTCCCTTAGAAAAATGGTATTTACAAAAGGAGTAGTAACGACAGAAGGTAAGGGATACAAAAAACTCAAGAGGCAAATTTTGTTTAAAACAAATAATTAAATTTAGGAAATCGATGAAAAAAATTACCATAGGCGCAACACATTTTTTTAAATCCCCACGAAAAAAATATTTTACTTTTACTTATAGGGCACTATTAAATTAAGTTCTAGATAAAATTTTGTTTCATTCAAGACTTTAAAAGTTAAAACAATAAACATTGTTTTTTTAATTTCTTATAACATTGTCTCTTAGAAAATAAATTCGTAGAACAAAACGTAAAATTTTATTTTAATTTATTTTCAACCTTTAGGTCTCTGCATACAACGCCCGCTTTAAATTAATGGTTAGAGTTGCTCTAATTCCAAAACACGTAATAAAACTCTAGAATATTATTAAATTTAGACGTGTAAGTAAAGAGTGACGCAAAGTTAGCTTATTTTCTCACCCTTGGCAGAGATCTTAAAAAAATCCTAAAAATATTCTGCACATGTCAAATTATTTGTGCAATTTTTTGTTTTTTTGAGAAATATTGAAAATTATTCCTAATTGGGGGTTGATAGGATGACGCAAAACTAAAATATATGAATATTATTAATAATAATAAAAGCAAAAAAATCTTCCAAATATTAAATAATTTATTTTCATATTAATGTGGGGTATAGTTGAAAGTCCACCCTTAAACTCAAGAAAGGGTTAAATCATCCCTCAACATGAAAAAAATCAAAATTTACTTAAAAATCAAGGAAAAACCACTAGGTATTCTAAATTTATAAATTCAAATCGGGACTTCCCACCAGTGTCTATAAGAAAAATTACCCCGGTTACAAAGGGGTAGACTACCCCCGAAAGTGATAACATACGAAAACATCATAGCAATATAAGAAAACTCGAATATATTATAATAGATCTTAGCTTTCTGTTCAGACAAATTTAGCTGACTTGATCTAATTTTTACAAACTTTTTTTTCTAAAAACCAACCCTCCTTGGAATAATTATAACATTAAGTCAGCTTATTCTATCTGAACAGAAAGCCAAGATCTATTATGTAATATTTAAGTTTTCTTATAGTGCTATAATATTTTTGTATGTTATCACGTGCCGGGGTAGTTCACCCCTTAGATATAAGGGTGGTTTTCTGATAGATACTGGTGAGAAGCACTCGATTTAAATTTGTAATAATTTAGAATATCTTAGTAGTTTTTACTAGATTTTTTAAGTGATTTTTGATTTTTTCATATTTAACGGATAATTTCCTAATTAAATAAAGTCAGCTTAATCTTTCTGCTAAAAACAGTAAGATCTATTATAAAACATTTGACAGTTTTCTTTTATTGCTATGATATTTTCGTATGTTATCTCGTTACAGGAGTGCTTTTCTTATAGATACTGGTGGAAAGGAAACGATTTAAATTTCTAATAATTTAGAATACCTTAGTAGTTTTTCATAGATTTTTTTCAGTAATTTTTTTTTTTTTTCATATTTAGGAGATGATTAAACCCCCTTAGGAGGGGTGGACTTTTAACTATATTACGCCCTCGTTAATATAAAAATTAATTATTTTCTATTTTGGGATTTTCTTCATAGAAAACACAATTAAAATTACTTTTATTCGTACTAATTTTATTCATATATTTCAGTTTTGTCATTATATCAACCCTAATTAGGTGGTTTTATTTTTCGAAAAACCAAAAATGTGTTATTTTCATTGCTGATAATTTGACATAATAATACAGAATTTTTTTGGATTTTAAGGATTCTGCAAGGTGGGAAATAGGCTAAAAATATGCTGTTTTTCACTATTTTTCTTCCAATGATATTTTTTAAGTATGTTGTTCTTATTCAAAATCAGTTTAAATCTGTAAATTTTGTAATTTTTTATGAAGGTATTTAAGTCCTACGTTTACTTTAACAGTAAGACCTAATTTAAAGGGTTTAATTTTTTAAAAAACAAAAGGATGCGTTGAGTGGGTTAAGCCCTGGAGGATGTCTGGGTAGCGGACCCAATAGGCAGGTAGGTAAAAATAACAACCGGCTTGCGGACTACAAATAAAGGTTTGCTTGTAATAAAATTTCCAGGTAATAAATGATTATTACGGGGTTTGACCCAAATAGGATGCAATTATTGGGGACCATAAACAACAACTTCCAAACTATTACCTAATTCTGGTTAATTTTTGGTTAGTTGTCGTTAGTTTTTCTCTTTAAATTGCAAATTTTCTTTATCATAAATGCGCCGTCGAACAAAATGAAAAAGATCTGATGTCTTAATTGTTCGATTTTTTTTAGCAAAAATTCGTTGGAAGTTGTTTCAGTAATTTAACAAAATCGTTAAGGGAACTTATATGGATATTTTTTATCAAAAAATATGATTTTTGTTAAAGAAAGAAATTAATCGACAGAAACTTGTAGGCCCCACATAAACTGGGGAAAAGTTTATACCTGCCTATTTGGTCCGCTATCCGGACGTCCCCATTACCTGACCAGAAAGCTTTCCTAGAAACTAGATCTCTAATTTGTATTAATTGTATTTAATAAATATAACAATTTAACAAAATACCAGGCTTAATTATGTTAAAGCAAATATATAATTTATTACTTTTAATGATACATATAACAAAAAGTAATGTCTTGTATTTTTTTTGTAATGGATGCAAGTTGTGACCCAATTAAATGGACAGAACACCAAAGTAAAAAAAATATTACTTTACTACCTAGCGTACTTAATTAACAAATACACCACTAAAGTTTACTTAATTTAGTGAAACATCAAAAATTAATTTGGCTTAGAATTGTGTTTTTTTAAATGAAGTACTAATAGGCCGTCAGACGATCCTAGAAAAAAAGGATCAATTTTGTTTGGTTTGGATGGCATACTGAGTATAAATTGGTCCAAGATGGCTATTTTTTGCACTTTCTAGGTCTTTTTTTCCAGTTTTAATCAGAACTAACCGCAATCATTCCGTAAAATATGCACTATTTTAAAAGGGCATACTGGGTACGATTGGTTCTATTTGGCTACAAATGGCTGTCGGTCTATAATATTCCAAAACACAAAATAGCTGTAGCTAATCATAAAAAATGTCACATTGCCATTTACTTTTTCTCAGCAACGTATTTTTACACGAAAATGTGAATGCCATCCACCACTATACTGATAAACGTTTTATTTAATATTACAATTATTAAAGTCCATATTTGAGCACTCTGCATTTTATTAAAAATATAAAATATTTTTTTAAATAAATAATATGTCTATGGATAAGCAAGTTTTGTAACAACTTGACTTTAAATTTCTATTTTAGTTGAACATAGGTCTAGTAAGCAGTGAAAGCCAATCAGAACTTCTATGTTGGATCAAAAATATATAATATCGATCATTGGTTGGATTCAGCTTGGCTAAGGATAAAGACAGATAACAAAAAAATGAATTAACGTATTTTGTACCATAATATAGATTGTTTCATTTTAAAAAAAAAAAATTCCCGAATTTTTTAATTTTCGATCGTCAGTTGTTTTTCCAAATGTCCTTCTAAAATTTTCAAAAAAAGCCCAAAATTTTTGTATTAACCACTTTTTTTATTTCTTCAAATAATACATTTAAAGTCTGAAAGTGCCCCCTTTTTTTTAACGGATTTTGGGTCCACAAATGAAAAACCATAGCTAACCTATACTCCCTTTTTGGGTGTTCGTTCTCATAAAAAAAAAATGGCTTGTCAAAGAATATTCCAACTTTTTTTTATAATCTTTTTTTAAAATGAAAATTCGGTCCCTTTGAAAAAAAAAAAAATAAAAAAAAAAAGGTTTAATTTTTATTGGGTTTGTTTTTTTATATTCCGGTGAATTTAAAAAAAAAAAAAAAAAAAAAAAAAAAAAAAAAAAAAAAAAAAAAAAAAAAAAAAAAAAAAAAAAAAAAAGTGAAAATGAATTTTTGGGAAAAAATATTTTGGATCTTTTGTTTTTTTATTACGATTTAAAGAATAATTAATTTTTTTAAAAGTTATAGATTTTTATTTTAAAAAATATTCCCGAATTTTTAATTTTCGATCGTCAGTTGTTTTTCCAAATGTCCTCTCTAAAATTTTCATAAAAATTTAAAACTTTTGTATTAACCATTTTTGTATTTCTTCAAATAATACATTTGAAAGTCTGTATAGTGACCCTCTTTTTTTAACGGATTTTGGTCCACAAATGCAAAACCATAGTCTAACCGTATACTCTCCTGTATTGAGGGTGTTCGTTCTCATAAATAAAAAAATAGGCTTGTCAAAGAATATTCCTAACACTTATAGTTGGATCATTTTTAAAATGAAAATTCGGTGCCCTTTGAAAAAAAAAACATAAAAAGTAGCAAAAAGGTTTAATTTTTATTGTCGGTCGGCTTTGCTTTTTATATGGTCCAGTATCCCAGAATATTGACCAGTATTCTGGGCCAGTATTACAGACTCCTGCGGGAAGCTGCACATTATATGTTTTTTTTTCTTTCAAAGGCACCAAATTTTTCATTTTTAAAATAATCCAACTATAATTTTTTATTTTTTTTTTATACTCTCTCTTTAATTTCATTTTAGTGTATATACTTACTTATTCTCTGCCATTTGGCTACCCAGCTTTCGGGATGCATATTAGCGATCATGCTAAAAATCAAATTATTAAAAAATACCCTTTTAAATATGAAAAAAAAAAAAAGGGGGAAATATATGAATTAGGATTTAAATTATTTGTTATACTTTTTATAACTCTGTGAATAATAAATTATAATTTTATATACCAAGTTGTCTATGTATTTCTCTCTTATATATTATTATCATTTAAAATTAAAAATATTTTTATTTGTAGAAAGCTGGGTGTTACGAATAAATACTTTTGAGTCCCTTTAAAATGTGTAAATTTTTTCTAATTTATTTATTAATAAAGATAGGGTAAAAAAATAAAACAAGAAACAATTTAGGTTTTGCTGGTTATTTTAAAGTCTTTTAGGACAGCACAGAAAGACTTGTAAGAGCCTAGGCATTAAGTACCATGGTGCCGCCAGATGTTTAATCCATTGTAACAAGGCCTTAAGTTTGTTTTACCTGCTATTCGGTAATTATAAATTGGAAGTTTTATTGCACGTATAAAACACATTAACAGTCATATTCACTAAATAGCCGCCTAATTTATTAACATTAAAGGCCTCACAAATTAAATAAGAATAAATGTATTATAATTGTTATTGTGAAAGTTCGATATTGGTGAATGTCGCATTCACCGGTGAATGTCAAATAAAAAAACTGAACGAAAACTAACAACTAACCAAAATTATTATTTTAACCAGAACGCACCAAAGTTGTTAGTTTTGGTTTTTTTTTTTAATATTTTACATTCATGAATGTCGACGTTTACCAATTTAGACTTTCACAGTAATATAATCATTATGAGAAATGGTCAAAGGGATATTATCGTCGATATCAAATTAATTTACAATAAATGTTTTGTAATAAAACAATAAAGAAAAATATATTTTACTTAGGCGTATGGTATATTTTAAATTTATTGATTGTGAGTGTATTTTGACAAATGGATATGCGCGAGAAATTTATTGTATTTTTTTTTAGAGACAAAGTAATGTACTTGCCTTATAATGACAATGATTAAAGCTGTTTTTTTTTACAGTTTAAAAGATGCCTTGCATAATTTTTTTATGCTATAATTTTTCTGCACATAAGTACTTATTGGTTTTTAAAAATAGCTGTAATTTTAAAAAATAAATATAAATTTAAAAAAACATTGATACATTTATTTTATACCCAAGAATTTTACAGAATAGCTCTATATGTTTTTGCTAATTTAACTTGGTTTACCTTTTTATTAACACGAATTTTAATAATAAATATCAAACTTTAACAATTCATGAATAAAATTTCACGCAAGAGAAATTTCGGGGAAAAAAACGTGCAAGAAATCAGAAAAAATGTAAAAACATCTTAGTTTAGTTTTATTTACCTTACTGAACTTACCCATCAAAATTTTGACTGGTACAATCTACACAGCATCTCTATTTCCTTTCATTCTCAAGAATGAGTCACAGTTGTCACAGCCTCTTGCTCAAACTGATCAATAGACTTTAAAAAGAGAACACATTAAAAAGGGCCCCAAGACCCCTTAAACTTTTGAATGTATCAAAAGACATTTTTTTGGGGAAAGACTATATAACTTTTCTGAACAGTATACACTCACGACAAGCGCTATACACAAACTATTTGCCCAAAGCTTTGACCACCTCTTTTTATCCCCCCAAAGTTTTAATAAGGGAAAACCCCTATTAATGGGTTTGTTACCCGAACCACCCTTAAAGATATTATATTTTGTAACAGTGGGGGATTTACAAGAAACCAGTTTTGCAATTTATTAAGCAATAATTACATACTTAGATTTTAATTTAAGCTAATATACAGGATGTTTCGAAATTTGACCACAAAAATTTTGGAGTAACAAAAACCTTCTAATAGATAGAGGCCCTAAAAGGGCAATTCTAAAGATATTTCTGCTTGATACCAGGATTCCTTCTGAAATCTTAGGATTTTTTTACAGGAGCAATAATATTGGTTATTGGGGTCTTTGTAACTTTTCGAAATAGCGACAAAATTGGTAAATTATTTTTTTAACGTTTATTTTGGGGCCCAATGGTAAAATTAAAATATAAATTTTATTTTAACGTGTTTCTTTTTGCTAGTCCGGTAGAACATTTAAAAAAAAAATTTTACATTAGGCGATGCCGTTTTAAAGTATGAATTAGAATCAGAAATAAAAAATAAATGATAGTTTATTTTAGCCCTACGCAATATGTGTTGTCCTGAAAAAATAATTTTAAATTTTAAAAAAATGTAGTGTTGTGGTATTAGGATACTCAAAAAAGAATGCAAATTTATCATTTAAAAATTTTCTGCGTGGTTTCCTATTATACTGGTTTTGGTCCATTTTTTGAAAAGCATTTTCCAGCTTAGGTGTTAAAAATTTGTTTGTCATATTTTCATGTAAGAAAACGCTCTGAGAATATTTTTAACTAATTTGGAGACACTCTGTGTTAAGCCCAAATGTAAACAAAGTTGATTTTTAAGCTTTACATACTGAAATTATACCTACCTATTTAGATAATAATGGTGTTTAATATTTTTAGTGGTATAAATACATATTTTTTTATATAGATACATAATAGAACAGTTGCTGGGAAATCTCTTATTTTTTATTACATTTATTTAAATTATTTATTACGTAAATTTGTGAAAAAATCATAGCATTTTCTTAGTAAAGCTTCTTTGAAAAAGTCCACATCATAGAGATTTTTTTTATTATTTAATTTAAATAAAATTTAAATGTTATTAGTTTCTGATTTAATATAAGTCTAGTTTTTTAAAAACACCCTACT